>OX104117.1:92245391-92452891 GCA_944474755.1 Limnoperna fortunei
CGAGAACCTGAACGAGTTGGGCAGCTCTGTTGGTTGAGCAAAAGAAAATGTCACCTGTAACAATGTTACTTGCTATGATCGGAAATGCGAACTTTATGTTACCGCAGGGCTTTGTTTTAAATAGGACCAGTGGGAAAATATTTAAAACGGCATCTTCTGAAGCCACTGAATGCATATCATTCAAGACATGCTACATATAATTACTTATTGGGTGGCGCTCTACAAAGTCTTATGTTCAGATATGAGATGGCTGCCTCTGGCCACATAACACATTTTAACAAAGAACTAAATGGGAAACATGTTTAAATAGGCTTATGGTCTAAAACCAGAGAAACCAAAAATACCAGAAATATTATAATTGTAAAATAGTCCTCAAGGTCCATCTAAATATACGTGAAGACCCCTTAGTTACAATGAATATTGTTGCTTGCTCATGTCCGGTAAAAATGAGTTCTTATTTTCTAAAACTAATATAATGAAACGAATAATTTAACATAGATAAGAAATATAATAAGTTTCACGTGGGTAGTTAGTTCATAAATTTATAAAATGAGGATGAAGAATAACATCAACTTTCAATTCAATTTGTGTTAAGTAAAATTTTCTGGAATTAATTCTTTAAAAACACGAGACAAATGTTAAAAGTTAATAACCATGTTGACCACACTTAATACACTTAATAATGATTAAATTTTATTATTTTAATATGGAGTAGGCATTGCCAAAATGTGAGCACAGACAATATAGTCCTTTATTATTTATATATAATGCGCTTTCATAATTGACGTTGCTTCCGAATACCCTTAAAGTGCCTCAACTACATTCCACTGATCATGTGACGTCTTTCTTTGTAATGGTGACGTCACATGAAATGTCTTATGATTGTCAGTTTTTAAAGATCGATTTAGAGAATGCAAAAAAATAGCATGAAATTTTTGTTGTTATTTTTCAATATAACATTTAGCTTTTATCGATGTCAACTTTATTTTTAAGTCATTCTTTGAAATTAATTTTAGCCTTTCTTCATTCATTTTGTTACAGTTTTTTGACGGAATCAGCTTCCGGACGAAAAAAAATAAATATCAGTCTTAAGCAGATTTTGAACACTTGATTTCATTTTGACCACGTGACACGTAATTGCCGTAGAGCTCACCGCTCTTCGCGGACAGCTTCGCTGCCCGTTGCGAGCTGTGCTCGCTATTATATTAGAGGGAGCAATTATTTGGGCATTGGACGTTACACAAATACTCCCGCTCCCATATGCTACATGCTGTTTTTGATCTGTGTGTGTGTTTAGTTTTGTGTGTCAGATCATGTCATATTGTGGGATTTGTTTTCAGACTTCTTCGACTCCTACTTCCTGTTTTCTGACAGTCAATTTTCAGCCGTCCGTAACTGTGATAGTGTGTATTTTTGTAGTTTTTATTTTATGAAAAATGTAATTGTTATAAATGTTTTAAATGAAAATTATTACTTGTATATAAAATGCTTTCTTGAAATAATAAAGTAAATAAATATTAACCTGACTTGTTTAAGTTATATATATTGAAATTGGTCCTCAGGCTATGATCTGGTGATCCTATTGATTTGATAAATTTAGTATTGTATACAGGTATTCTTAGAAGTACTCAGTTGTGTCTGTATTAGTCAAAGGTGTGTTTGAATGGAGATTTTCAATTGGTTGTATAGTTCTAAGATTTCATCTGTGGTTGGTTAGGTAGTTTTCCCGCCTAAAATCTTTATATTTATTCTTTATTCTTTGTCTTGAAAGTGAGAGAGAGAAATAATTGCGATTGCAAATATTGATACCATTATTTATGTAATTCACTGATGTACAACCTGGTCCCATAGACAGGTAATTTTTATGTTTGTCTATTTGTTTTGTTTGTTAAATTCTTTCAATGTAATTTTATATTTGTGTAAAGTAAATTGTAACCTTATGATTTAATTAGCATAAAGTAGAGTAACTGGTAAAACTATAAAGGTTTAATCTGAAATAAAGATTTACAATTTTATTAATTTAGTATGTATTGTACGTCTGATTAATATGTCTTGTGAATGTCTTGTTTATATGTTGTATAATTATATTTGTAGGGTTGTTTACTGTTATGTAATATATTCATCAATAATAAACATCAGAAACTTGAAGAGATTTGGATTGTATTATGCCCACTGTTACAAAATGGCGCCCAACGTAAATAGTTTGGAGTGATGTCCATGTAGAAACCAGCTGGAGATTTGATTTTGAGGACAAAATCGTTTTTTGCTGGAGAGGAAGGAGAAGTAAAAAAAGCTAGCTGAGAGTAAACAGATTTCACCTGGAAAGAATTGGATTCGTGACTTTATTTGCGCTATTTCTAGAACTGACAGTGATTTCACCTGGGAATAGTTTATGCGATTCGCATTAGCATTACAGTGACTGTGAATTAATCGATATTAGATATGGATATTTATTGACACTTGGAGGACAGGGATCATCACCGGACATAACGAGTGGCTCTTTGGAGTGCAGTGTATACACAGACTGTGTTTAGTACCTGGTAACATATTATTTAATTATTTTGTTTTCTTTCCTTATTAATTGTTACGAGTATTTTTTTTTACTCGCATAAAATTTTGTTCTACTGTTAACTGTCAAGTTGATCAAATTTGGTCGATATTGACACTAATATAGTTCATTAATGTGTTTGTAAAAGACTTCTGTACAATAATCAAACCTGTGTGTAATTATCGTGTGAGTATATATACTCACGGGAAGTTTACATTCAGATCTGATAGTTGATTGAGCGGGCGAGAGAAAGACATCTAACTTTCCCTCTTTTCTATTATAAAAAAAAAAAGTTGATCTTTGTCCACTCTAAGGCGATTTTAAGGTCACGTAAGGACATTATCTAGGACATCATATCCCTGAGTTATATAGTTGACACGTTAGTAAGGGTAACTTTGAGTTTTGTGGGTTTATTTCCATCTTTGATTTCATAAATAAACATCATTGATTTACAGTTAATGGTGGTATTGTCTTGAGTTATCAGTCTATTTAACCCATCTTATATAGTTACATTTGTTTATTTAGTATAGTGTATTGTATATATGTGCATGTATTCGTGATTATATATTATCGTGATATTTGTCGCGCGGTTTCTTTGTTTATTTTGCAAACACTAAATGTCAATAAACAAATTACAAAAGTATATTAGCCGACAACAAATTCATCCATTAGGAACACAAGTTTTACAACCTGTCATACTTTCTGACAGTAAAGGATCCTATTTGCGCTCTGAAATTTCTACTCCTTATGAGAAAAATATTAAATGGTATTGTAAAAGTGGATTTACAATTAAGGATGGACGTATTTTTCTAGAAAATAATATCAGAAACATCATTTCGGAATTTGGAGCAATATCGCTTTACATTTGGTTTGGTACTTGTAACTTAACAGAAAAAACATCAAAAGGACGCATAGTATTGAGATCATTTAACCGTGAAGAGTCCGTTAACTCTATTATCAAGGAAGTCGAAAATATTATTAGTATAATTAGCAGATATCCGAACAGTAAAGTTACATTTTTGGAAACGCCAATATATTCAATTGTCCAATGGAATAAATATAGGAAACATTCTGATATTACAGAGTTTCAGGAACAAGAATCTGAATTAGAGGAACAAATAGTAGAATTAAATAAACAAATTAGATCTGTTAATGCCAGACTTGGCTCATATTCTCCCAAATTTTCATCAGATTTATCACTGAACTCAAAGTATAAAAAAGGTTCACATCATCAATATTCACAAAAAAGGCATTATCATAACTTCAATTTATATAAAGACGGAATACATCCTATTAAAATACTTTCTGCTGCGTGGCTTAAGAAGATTACAAACCAAATATTAGCAGATTGCTGGCGTTAAACTGTAAACAGTTCTACAGTATTTAGCTGGATAATATTAATAAACACTGTCAGTAGTCAGTTTGGATTTCTGCCAAGCTATACTACTTATTTTATTTATTATATACTGTTTGAGAAATGGCGGACAAAAATACAGCAACAAAACACGAGGATGGTGTTAGCGAGGAGCTAACATCCGATGAGGAAGCAGCTTTATTAAAAGCTTTTGAGAAGTTAGGTACGAAGCCCAAAACTAAATCTGCGAAGGAATTAAAAGCATGGATGAAAATGATCGCTGATACGAGTAAACAAGTAAAGATGGAAGCTGTACAACAGCTAGGGGCATCAGCTAAACAAATAGACACTACTGTAGCTGAAGATCAACCAGCTCCAACCTCAACATCAAATTATATTCCAAAAATTTCGATATTTTTTGGCGAACAAGGGAAAGGAGAAGCCACATATGATCTTTGGCGATATGAAGTTGATACTCTTCGCAAATCAACTTTCGCACCTCACATAATTGATATGCAAATAAGGAAGTCGTTACGGGGAGAAGCTGCAAAAATTGCTATGCGCTTAGGCTCAGATGCAACATTAGATCAGTTGCTCGCCAAATTAGAAGGCAACTATGGATTATCTATACAACATGACAAATTAATGGAGGGATTTTATAGTTCGAAACAAAAGCCCAGCGAAGACGTCACCTGTTGGGCAAATCGTCTTGAAGATCTTTTATACAAAGCATGTTGCCGAAAATTAGTACGCCCTGAGGATATGAATGAAAAATTATGTTCTATGTTTTGGAGCGGATTAGATACAAAACTTAAGGAAACCTCAGGACATTTACATTTTATAATAAAAGATTTTGAACAATTAAAGGCAGCTATGAGAGAACAAGAAGCTGATTTCAAAAGGAATTCAAAACCACAGCCTGCAAAAATGATTGCATCTACAGATGAGGATACACAACCAGAACTCACAGCTATGATACATCAATTAGCTACTGATGTGAAGGAACTGAAAGAACAACAGTCACAGTATAGAACCAGGCAATATCAGGATCAGAGTAAATTTAATAAAGGAAGAAAAGGTAATCAAAACAGACAACAAAGATCTTATCAAAATCAGAGTAACAAGGACGAACAACCATGGTATTCAACTAGTAGCTCCAATACAGATCAGAGATACAATACATCAAACAAAATGCCAACATGTTGGCGCTGTGGCCAATTAGGCCATTTGCAAATAGGATGTAGAGTACGACTAGACAATAATCGTAGAGCTGGTTTAAACTCCAACAGGTCGGCATTGAGGGGCAAATAGTCGATCGAAGGACACACCGCCCCAATGAGTACATGTACAATACTTCCTTAGTAGGATTTGCTAATGAAACCAACATTATTATTGGAAATATACATACACAGGCACTACTGGATACGGGTTCTACTGTATCAACAATTAGTACAAGTTTTTATAACAATCATTTCTCACATGTACCATTGAAATCAATTCAAAATGTATTAAATATAGAATGTGCTGATGGCAATTGTTTACCTTATGAAGGAATGTTGGAACTAGACGTGAATATTTTAAGCGGTAATGGCGAGACCAGCGAAGATACTACACTGAAGCAATGTCTGTTCCTAGTAATACCAGATAGTAAGTACAATTCAGCCATTCCTGTACTGATAGGGACTAACATCTTAGCCTCATTTATCCAAAAGCTTGAAGATGAGTATGGCGAGAAGTATCTTCAAAATGCACAACTTTATACTGCAGTATATATGGCTCTCAGATGTCTTACACTGAGAGAAAAGAAATTGAGAAAACAAAACAACAAGTTGGCCACTATAAAGTCTGCTGAGAAAAAACGTATACTTATTGAGCCAAATTCAGAAATTCGAATACAAGGATACTTGGATAAAGAATTACCCTACCACCCAACTTGTTGTTTGATACAGCCAACTAAAAATTCAGTTATTCCTGATGATATTGATATAACTCCAACTGTTGTTCCATACAATTATGGTAAAACAAAAATGGTCGATGTCTATGTGACTAATGTTTCCACCAGAACTGTAGCTGTAGCTCCAAATGCCATTATGTGTGAACTGCAGCCAGTAGCCATCGAAAGCATCAAACGATATGAAGAGGAACCAGTAACAGACATAGGGGATTTGTATACCGAAGATGGAATTACAATGTGTACTGAAGGCTTGTCACCGGAAGAGATAGAACAAGGGAAACAACTTATAGGTAAGTATTCTGATATTATGTCGAAGAATGATACTGATATAGGAACCACCACTATAGTAAAACATCGTATAGAATTAATAAATGAGACACCTTTTAAACAAAAGCATAGGCGCATACCACCTGCCATGTATGACGAAGTACGGAATCATATTCAACAACTATTAGCAAGTGGAGTTATAAGGCAATCATATTCACCGTTTGCTTCGAACATAGTACTTTGCCGTAAGAAAAATGGAGAACTACGCATGTGTGTTGACTATCGTCAACTGAATGAAAGAACAATCAAAGATGCACATGCTTTACCAAGAATTGAAGAAATTTTAGAGGCTCTTGCAGGAAATTCATTTTTCACCGTTATCGACATGAAATCTGGTTACCATAACGTCGAAATTGCAGAAGAACACAAGGAAAGAACTGCTTTTACATTAGGTCCACTAGGGTTTTACGAGTATAACAGGATGCCTTTCGGATTAGCAAATAGTCCAGCTACATATCAAAGATTAATGGAAACAATACTTATGGATTTGAATTTAAAGATTTGTTTTGTATATTTGGATGATGTAATTATATTTTCAAACACATATCAGGAACATTTAGACAGAATTGATAAGGTATTTACTCGACTAAAACAGGCTGGATTAAAATTGGCACCAAAGAAATGTTGTTTTTTTATGCGAAAAGTAAAATATGTTGGGCATATTGTATCACAGAATGGAATTGAACCAGATCCGGATAAAATTGACAAAGTAAAAAAATGGCCAACTCCAACATCCCCGGAAGAAGTACGAAAATTTTTGGGTTTTGTAGGATATTACAGACGTTTTATCCGTGACTTTTCGAAAATTGCAAGGCCGCTTTCATCCTTAATGCCAATACCAGTGAAGAAAAGGACCAATAAAGCATCAAAAGAGACGCGCTCAAAAACATCATTTACATGGACCCAGGAGCATGAAACTGCATTCAATACTTTAAAACAATGTTTAATTAGCCCACCTATTTTAGGATATCCAGATTTTAATAAACCATTTGAACTACATATTGATGCATCTTCTTGTGGTTTAGGTGCGGTACTATATCAAGATCAAGAACAGCAAAAGCGAGTTATAGCCTATGCAAGCAGAAGTTTAACTAAATCTGAAAAACACTATCCAGCTCACAGATTAGAATTTTTGGCACTCAAATGGGCTATCACAGAAAAATTCAGTGATTATTTAAAAACAAGCAAATTTCTAGTTCTAACTGATAATAATCCACTAACATATGTCTTGACATCTGCAAAACTAGATGCAACAACACAAAGGTGGATAGCTGCATTATCATCGTATCAGTTTGAAATTAAATATAGATCTGGAATTAATAATGCAGATGCGGATGCAATGTCCAGATTACCGGGTATAGAACAAACAAAATCATCTTTAAATATCATTCCATCAGAATCAATTCAAGCCATTTGTAATGCTATTCCACGACCACCAGCAATAGAAACCATAACATACAAAGCAAACATTGTGGATTTTATAACTACAGAACCTTCATTACAACAGTTTGATGTTTCACTATTACAAAAACAGGACAGAATATTAAATTTTTGGATACAACAACTCAAATCAGGAGAAAAACCATTGAAAACGAATGTACCACCAGGGCCAGAACATAAAGCCATTCTTAATAACTTTGATAAGCTGGTAATACACAACAACTGTTTATATAGGTGTATTGCAGATACTGTAACTGGTGAGAATAAGAAACAACTTCTTGTACCACATAGTCAGAGAAAGTTTATATTGTATAAACTACACAACGAGATGGGTCATCAAGGCAGAGACCGTACCATGTCATTACTTCGAGATCGTTTCTACTGGTACGGAATGACCAAAGATGTAGATAACTGGATTTCAAATTGCAACAGATGTATACATAGAAAATCACCATCACAAAGAGTTCCTATGGTAAGTATAGAAACTTCACAACCACTTGAATTAGTTTGTATGGACTTTTTAGGATTGGAAACATCTAAGGGAGGTCAACAATATATTTTAGTGATTACAGACCATTTCACTAAATATGCAGTAGCTATACCAACAAAAAACACAACAGCACGTACTACTGCAGAAGCATTCATGAAAAATTTTGTTGCGTATTATGGTTTTCCAAAAACAATCCATAGTGACCAAGGTGCAAATTTTGAAGGCAACCTCATGAAAGAACTATGTGAAATGGCTGGTATGAAAAAGTCTAAAACAACACCATACCATCCCCAAGGAAACGGCATATGTGAACGATTTAACCGTACGTTGTTAAATATGTTAGGAACATTAAATCCCAAACAGAAACTGAATTGGAAATCACATGTGTCTGAAATGGTGCATGCTTACAATTGTACACGCCATGACACAACAGGCATGTCACCTTACTATTTAATGTTTGGCAGGGAACCACATATACCAGTTGACATTATATTTAATTTAGAAAGTACAGAAAAAATAGCATCAACAAAATATGTTCAATCATTAAAAGAACGTATGCAATCCGCATATGAACTAGCAACATCTTTATCTAGGAAACAACAAAAACAACAGAAAATAAATTATGATGTAAAATCAAGAAATGCAGTTTTGCAAATTGGCGACAAAGTACTAGTAAAAATTTTGGCTTGGGATGGTAAGCATAAATTATCAGATAAATGGGAGGAGGATACTTATATTATAACAGGACAACCAAATCCGGATATTCCAGTCTTTGAAGTAAGAAAGGAAAATAAATCAGGTCGAAAACGTGTTTTGCACAGAAATTTATTGCTCCCAATTCAGTCAACAAATCAAGAGGAAATAACTCCTGATCAATTTGACACTGATGAAGAATCAGATTTAATTGCTGAAATTGCTGAAAACATAAACGATACTGGAAGGAAACAGAGTGAAACACCTGATCAACTATTTTCAGCCAGAACTGAAACTGATATTGACCAGGACACTTTTAGGAAACAGGGCCCTGACAATCAGGATGAAACGGAATTAGAAGTTCCGGTTCAGAATGATGATGATAGTAGTAGTACTGAAGATGACATTGCAACACCTCACTTAAGAAGATCAAAAAGACAACGAAAGCAGCCCAGTTGGATGAGGTCTGGGGAATTTACCATGTCTCAACAATCTAGCTGGATTGCCCGAGCAGAATACTTGAAAGAATTAGCGATGTCTAGAATTTTTCCTTCTGCAGTAGAAGAAATTGGGAAAGCAATTGTGAGAATAGTGACCGATAACTCATAATGTGATTTTATTTATATATCTGATATTACTTGATTTTATTTTTTTTTTTTCTTAATATTAATTATTTGTAATATTCTTTCTGTAGTAAATGGTGTGGTCACCATTTTGCAAGCAGGGGGAGTATGTGATAGTGTGTATTTTTGTAGTTTTTATTTTATGAAAAATGTAATTGTTATAAATGTTTTAAATGAAAATTATTACTTGTATATAAAATGCTTTCTTGAAATAATAAAGTAAATAAATATTAACCTGACTTGTTTAAGTTATATATATTGAAATTGGTCCTCAGGCTATGATCTGGTGATCCTATTGATTTGATAAATTTAGTATTGTATACAGGTATTCTTAGAAGTACTCAGTTGTGTCTGTATTAGTCAAAGGTGTGTTTGAATGGAGATTTTCAATTGGTTGTATAGTTCTAAGATTTCATCTGTGGTTGGTTAGGTAGTTTTCCCGCCTAAAATCTTTATATTTATTCTTTATTCTTTGTCTTGAAAGTGAGAGAGAGAAATAATTGCGATTGCAAATATTGATACCATTATTTATGTAATTCACTGATGTACAACCTGGTCCCATAGACAGGTAATTTTTATGTTTGTCTATTTGTTTTGTTTGTTAAATTCTTTCAATGTAATTTTATATTTGTGTAAAGTAAATTGTAACCTTATGATTTAATTAGCATAAAGTAGAGTAACTGGTAAAACTATAAAGGTTTAATCTGAAATAAAGATTTACAATTTTATTAATTTAGTATGTATTGTACGTCTGATTAATATGTCTTGTGAATGTCTTGTTTATATGTTGTATAATTATATTTGTAGGGTTGTTTACTGTTATGTAATATATTCATCAATAATAAACATCAGAAACTTGAAGAGATTTGGATTGTATTATGCCCACTGTTACAAAATGTGTGTAACAAATAAAACAAATAGACAAACATAAAAATTACCTGTCTATGGGACCAGGTTGTACATCAGTGAATTACATAAATAATGGTATCAATATTTGCAATCGCAATTATTTCTCTCTCTCACTTTCAAGACAAAGAATAAAGAATAAATATAAAGATTTTAGGCGGGAAAACTACCTAACCAACCACAGATGAAATCTTAGAACTATACAACCAATTGAAAATCTCCATTCAAACACACCTTTGACTAATACAGACACAACTGAGTACTTCTAAGAATACCTGTATACAATACTAAATTTATCAAATCAATAGGATCACCAGATCATAGCCTGAGGACCAATTTCAATATATATAACTTAAACAAGTCAGGTTAATATTTATTTACTTTATTATTTCAAGAAAGCATTTTATATACAAGTAATAATTTTCATTTAAAACATTTATAACAATTACATTTTTCATAAAATAAAAACTACAAAAATACACACTATCACATAACCATTTTCCATCACATTTTTCTCAATAATTATAAATGATACACTACTGAAATTTAGTCAGTAGCTTTGTATGATCATGCCATATTATGGAATTAATTCTCTTTCGGACCACTACGACTCCTACTTCTTGTTTAACGACTTTACTGTGGGATTTATTTTCAGAGCTCTCCGACGTCTAATGCCCGTTGAACGACTTTGTCAGTTTTTAGCCGTCAGTACCATATTTCACATTTTTGATAACTCTTCTCAGCAATGGTAAGTGAAACAATGCTAAAATTTTGTCAATTGCTTTGTATGATCATGCCATATTGAAGAATTTATTTTCAGATTCATACTTCCTGTTTTACGACTATATCAATTTTTAGCCGTCCGTAACAATTTTCAGTTCCCATTTACTCAGCAATGATAAATGATACAAGGCTGAAATTTTGTGAGTGGCTTTGTATGATCATGAAATAATGTGGGATTCATTTTCTGACATTTCCGACCTCTACTTCCTGTTTAATGACCGTCAACTTTTTAGCTTTTGAACAGGCCCGTATTGTAATTTTCTATCACATTTTGCTCAGCAAATTTGTGTAAAAGCTTTATAGGATCGTGACATACTGTATGATTTATTATAACCCCGCTCCAAATAAAGGATAGAAGCTATAATTTTTTGGTCTGTGTGTGTTTAAAGTTATCATGGTTATAGAGCGGGGTTATCACCAGGGAGCATTAGCTCACAAAAAAATGCATGTTACAGTGCTGTATTCCCCAAGTGTGCTTCATTTCTACTCAATTTATGCAATTATTTTGTTTTACTTACAAAATCTAAACATTGCCTCATAATATAGACAAATGTTATTTTTTCCCACTTTGAAAGTAAACTCGGAAAAATTTTATTATCCATAAAACAAAAAAATATTCCCCCTTTTAATTTTATCTAAACATTTTTAAAACATCATTTCTCTTTTATTTTCAGAAAAGACACAACATTGAGAATACAGTGAAAAATATTGAAGAAGAAACCGATGGGAAAAATTTCAAACCCTGATTGATATAATAAAAATTACAATCAAACCGATGCCTTCTCCCATCCTGAATAGATAAATTCTAATTGATGGGAGAAATTTCTCCCATGATTGTAATACTGAATAGCTAAAATCAAACTGATGGGAGAAATTTCTCCCACGCTTTTAATACTTAGAGTTAGAATCAAACGATGGGAGAAATTTCTCCCATGATTGTGCTACTAAAGATTTAACATCAGACCGATGGAAGAAATTTCTCCCACGATTTTAATACTAAACAGTTAAAATCAACCCGATTGGAGAAAATTTCTCCCATGTTTTTATCATCGTGGTGATACAATTTATATACAAATATACGCCAAAGGTCAAATTTTGTTATTTCTGTAATGGTTTATATGTAGAATTATTAAAATCCACTCTCATAAGGGATGCACTTTTCACTTTCGCCTGGAAAAGGGAATCAGTAGAATTTCCCTTTTTATTTTCGACAGCGTTCCAATGACTTATTTCGATTCTAAAAGGAAATATAAAATTAACTTAACAGTGTTACCCACTGATGTTTACTAAATGAAAAAATATAAACATACATGGAGAAATTAAATGTTTATTAGATAGTCAAATACCATATTTTAAGCTGGTTTTGAATACATTGTTGTCAAGTTATAAACATTTATTTGCACTGCTTACCAAATGGTCTGGTCTAGTATATTGGGAAAAGGGGGGGGGGCATGATCTTTTCTGCTAATGTGTTTTGGACATTTTAACACTTATGTTAACAGTCTTTTTAAATATATCAACTGTTGAATGTTTTTCAATCATTAACTGTTATCGAATTTATTATAAATTTGACAATGTTGATAACTGTTATACTGAAAAATGTTGTTGATAGATCTTATTAAGTCAGAACACTTTTAACTGTTTTACAGATATCCTTCTCTGTTACATGTATTTAAGTTCATTCATTTTATTCACCCCTTTTCATAAATTTCTTGCATAGAATCATTTAATAGTTGCTTATGGGAAACAAGGGTCAATGTACAAAACTCTCCCCCATACCGGATTTGGTGGATCATCGAGGTAGAATTCTAGTTGGATTCCGCTTTAAATTTCGAATTCTAGTCATGTAACACGTATTAATGGAACTTTATGTATGTGATAATGTAAGCTGTGTTGCTTTGGCCATATAGGAGGGGGTGGACAGGGGGTACCTTTTTCCTTTCTCCCTCCCCACAGCTCCTTTCTCCCTCCCCTCAGCTCCTTTCTCCCTCCCCTCAGCTCCTTTCTCCCTCCCCTCTACTCCTTTCTACCTCCCCTCGGCTCCTTTCTCCCTACCCTCTTTACACTTCTCCCTCTTTAACACCCTATAGCACTAGAAAAGATCACTAAATTTTGACTCAAAACTGATATAAATTTGGGATATGAAGCATATAAACACTTTTACAAACAAAGCATGACTCATGACACATTATCAAATGAATTTAATTGGTGTATCGTACCCTTTGGTAAAAAAATATGAGGATCATAAACTGTGACCGGTATATTTATGAAATCATGACACTGAAACCTAATAGCAATCATACAGCCAGACCTGTAGTCCAGATAGACCCATAGTCCACCAAAACTTGTATCTCTAGTCCATACAACCTATAGTCCATACAACCTATAGTCCACTCAGACCTATGATCCATACAGACTTATTTTCCACATAGATTTATAATCCACTTACATTTCTAGTACACCAACACCCGTAGTCCACACAGACCTAAATGTTCAGAAAATAATATAGTGTATTCATAAGTACAATTCATCGTTGTTTTTATGGTCTCTTATTAACTGTCTCGTTGTAGTTTGAAAAAGAAACACAAAAGAAATTCTTTAACAATAGGACAATCTTGTATTTTTAAACTTTTAGTAAACTGTGTTCACTATCATGTAAAATTAGCATTATTCTACATTTAATTTACACGGAGGATTTAATAGGTTTACATTTAGAGTAAAATTTTGATTAATTCAAAATTAATTCATGATTAAGTCTAGATTTCTCAAAACAAAACTCAAATCAATTCTCAGACTTTTGAGTTATTTCTTAACTACCACAGCAACATAAAAATTCTTGAAGTTCTGATCGACTTAAAAGGGAATTTAAACTGAAAAAATGGTGCTTATAAATGTAATGAAAAAGGGATTATTTGCTGCTGTAACATAAATTTCCTGATTATTTGTGCTATTTACAGTTTTACTTTTGCTGCTATAGTTTTTTTTTATTTAAAAGGAGAAAACTGATATTTCATAAATTGTCATTCAAGGGAAATAACTCCAAAAAAGAAGTCATTTGACAATCTTGGACCTAACGAGTTATTTGTAGCCCTTGTCCAATCCAATTAAAGTTAAATCTTTCACTTGCTCCCTCACCCCTTTTTGTTATTGGTAGCTGCGTAGTAACACGCAGCGACCATAGCCAAAAGGGGGGGGGGGGAGCAAGTGAAAGATGAAAGCAGCGACCAATAACAAAAAGGGGAGCAAGTGAAAGATTTAATTTTAATTAGGGTGGCCCTTGCCTTACAGATCATTTTTGCAATTTAGACTATCACTCTGATTTTGGGCTATAGTATGGTTTGGTAAGGCGGGCAGGGGAAATGGGGCATCTATTTTTATCAACTCCTCCTACAGTTTTCAACCCAGATCTCTGAAACTTCACATAACGATTGCACATGTATTGAATTTGTTGCACCTGCTATTATGGAAGTGTTCCAGCATGTTCCTAATTTTCCAGACCTTGGAACTTGGTCATTTTTGAGCAGATTTACAGAAGACAGTAAATATATTGTGTAATTAACTCCTACAGTTTCAGTCTAGAACTCTAAATTTCACAGAAAGATTGAAAATGTATGAAGTTGTACACCTGTCATTATTGTTCAAGGATTTTTTTCCTTATTTTCAGACTTGGGAACTTTGCGATTTTGTTAACTGTTGAATTGTTTAATTATGTATTCCTTTATAAAAACTTAATGGTAAGTATGAGGATAATTCATTGAGAAATTTATAAGTTTTAGCAAACACTGATAATTTCAAGAAAAATTATGAGTAAATTACATATAATACTATAAGGAGTAACTGGATAATTTTTTGACAATTAAATTGTTTGTCCTTCTGTTTATTTTTGCAATTGACAGTTTTACTCTAGCTCTAAATTTATAAGGCAAATACTTATATTTTATTAACAAAATTGTTATTAAAGGGCAAAAAGACCTGTAAGGATTCGTCTGACAATTTTGGACCAAATGTGTTTTTTAAAGGCATTGTCTTGCAATTTACAGTTTCACTCTAGTCATTATTAAAGGGCAAAAACTCCTTTAAGAATTTGTCAAACAATTTAGTGATTTGCATTGTCTGGCAGATCATTTTTGCAATTTACTTTATCAATCTGCTGTTTTATTTTTCAAGTTATACTGTCAAAACTGACAATTTTCTAAAAAAAAATCGTAACTTAATGTCCATAACTCCTACAGGCAGTTAAACAACTTCTGAAATTAAAAAAGATGGAATGTGCTGATCATTTTAATGTAACGGGTTTTTTTCTGTAGCTATATAACATTGTGAGATATTGGCCAAAACATGTGTTGACCCATGTTCTTCAACTTGCGCTTGTGAAAAATAGTTCAGATTAGGGCCGCTCTCATATACACAAACCAGTGTACTGTATTACTTGTCTATAAATCGTGAATCTTTGGTACTGATCCTAAAACCAAGATGGCCACAACACTGGAACATAGAACTCCAGAGGCACTAAAAATAGCTGGTTTCAGAAACTATTTCACTTATTTAAATCAAATTATGCAGAACTAATATAAGGGTAATTTTCTGCCATTGTAAAATGCATTGTCGCTAGAGCCTTTGATGTTCTGATTGGCGGAAATTAAAATGAATCTTGCTCTGAAAATCTGAGTAGCAAACATAATTGATACTGTATAAATTTTAAGATTTTGGCCCTGATCCTAAATTCAAGATGGCCACAAATTTTGTGTCATGTTCATGTCGATTAAACTAAAGTTTTTGTAATGAGTAATGTGAGTATTACAGGCTTTCCATGTGTAGAAATAATTTTTTTTACAAGTGTAATTATGAATGACTAAGACTTACCGCAGGTTGTTGGGTCTTTTTTAGTTTCAGATACTAGTAAATATTTTTTGGTTCGGAGACCTTTAATGGATGACGAAAGTATTTTTAGTTGTGGAGTGGATCAAAACGAACTATATCCGTCTTTTGGGTAACCAATATACTTGAATAATTAGAAACTAAAAATATTTAACCAAGATTTCCACCATAAATCGTGCTGTAAATTGTAACAAGAAAAGCAAGACCAGGCCATTTGGACATTCAGAGCTTTTAGTTCCTTGTTTTCCTGAAATTTGCCACTAGTGTTAGGTACCCAAAATCTAGTATGGTGACGTAATCACTACTCTGAATTACTATGAAGAACCGGATATACCTATAAAAGATGCCGTATTCTAATGTTTTTGGTTTGTATAAAACTGTTAAATTGAAAAAAAAACACTTTTTCAAGAATCCGTTTTTTCTTAATTTCAAATTTTGCCCTTTTTCAATTTGTTTTCATGTATTGTGAAAGCGCTATACATTCAACCATGTCTAGTAACGTTTGTTACGAACACATTTGTGTAATTTTTTACCGATTTATTACGACTTTCGACGTATTTGCCGCACTTTAAATTCACACTGAAAAATATAATATCATTTTAGATATGCGTGTTTTAGCTCACCTGACCCGATGGGTCAGGTGAGCTATTGCCATCACTTGGCGTCCTTCGTCGTCGTCCGTCGTCGTCGTTGTTAACTTTTCTTTTAAAATCTTCTCCTCCAAAACCACTGAAAGGATTGCTTTGAAACTTTGCACACATCATCAGTAAAATGTCCTCTGCTAAGTTTGCACAAATCATGGCCTCAGACCAACCAACACGGCCGCCATGGCTAAAAATAGAACAGGGGGGGGGGGGTCAAAATACAGTTTTTGGCTTATAGTTCAAAAAGTATAACAGATACAGGAAAACCAAAGAGACTTCCCTTCTTCAGCATCAAAAGCTCTACAAAACACTCCATTGGGTCAAAGTTGTATGACGACTCCTTGTGGAGTTATTGCCCTTTAATTGTCGAAATTGATTATTTTTGACATTTTTGCCTCAAAATCTTGAAAATTATTAGAACTAGATAAAAAGTTAGCATTGCTTAATTGTTCTGCTCTATAAGGGCTGAAAAAATGACTTAGGGTTAATATTATCTGATGAACCGTTTAAGAGTTATTCCCCTTGAATTGTTTTTTTTTTTAATCGATTTTAATTGATTTTTTTAAAATCTTCTCCTCTGAAACCACTGAAAGTACTGCTTTGAAACTTTGTACACATCATTCGTCAAATGTTCTCATTTGCACCAACCATGGCTGCAGATTAACCAACATGGCCGCCATGGCTAACAATGGAATGGAGGGGGTGGTGTAAAATACAGTTTTTGGCTTATATTTAAAAAAGTGTAACAGATACAGGAAAACCCAAGAGACATGCCTTCAACTGCATCAAAAGCTCTATGAAACACTCCATTGGGTTAAAGTTGTATGAGGACTCCTTATAGGAGTTATTGCCCTTTAATTGTCAAAATTGATTACTTTTGACATTTTTGCCTCAAAATCTTGAACATTATTAGAACTAGAGAAAAAGTTAGCATTGCTTAATTGTTCTGCTCTATGAGGGCTACAATAATGGCTTAGGGTCAAGATTGTCTGATGAACCGTTTAGGAATTATTCTCCTTGAACATTTTTTTAATCAATTTTACTTGATTTTAAAAAATCTTCTCCTCTTTAACCCATTAAAGGACTGCTTTGAAACATTGCACACATCATCTTTAGGTTATGCAAATCATGACACCTGACTACCTACATAGCTACGTTGGCTTAAAATAGAAAATGGGGGGGAGTCAAGAGAGTTTTCGACTGATAGTTAAAAAGTATAACAGGTACAGCAAATTTGAAGTGAACCTCCCTTCTCCCTCTAAGCATCAAAAGCTCCTCCTTATAGGAGTTATTTCCCTTAAAAGGTAAAAATTAATGACTTTTGCAGAAGTGTTGAGCAATTCCTTATAGCAAAGAAAAGCTGGATAAAAAGGGTTGTTTGGTTTCAGGTTCAGGTGAGCGATACAGGCTCCTGGGAGCCTCTAGTTTTCTCAATAATTTTTCCGTGAATTTTTAGAGTACAACATATATTTTTGTCAGATTTACAGAGTTTATCTATTTCTATAGTCGTTTCATTAGCGCGACATTTTTTAAACGATGTTATTATAAACAAAGTTGCATGAACATATTATAAATATTCGATAAGGAAAATATTAATGCGCAAAACGTATGTGTGCGAATTTAAATACAATTTGAGCAATAAATGGTTATTTATTGTGGACATAGACATACAAATCTAGATATTTAACCCTCTTTTAAGGTGCACGACGTAATATTTAACGTAACGTCAAAAAAGCTCAAATGACGCTACGTTTAGAGCCCCCAATAACGTGCGCTACGTCTTATTGAAATTGTTACAATTTTCAATGTAAAAGAATTAACAAAACTTCATTTGTTTTAAAATCTACCGGTATTATGTACTACATGCAATAAAACACTACCAGTGCAAACTGCGCTTTGATTAATATTTGTTTTATACATGGATCAAACTCATGGATGCAAAGCTAAAACTAGGTACTCTAAGTGGTGTCAGAGGGTAAGATTGTTTATAAAGTTAACAACGGACAGATAACAGATGACAGAGACCTAGTCAATAAGTCATCACAATATAGAAAAGTGACAGACATACGCTTTAGGAAAAACCTTACTGCATATACTAGCATAGTAAAAATTCTGATCATTTGGATGCAATTAATCTCTTCACTGGAGTTTTATGAAAATAATTTTAGTCTTTTTAAATTACATCAATGAATTGGCACTTATTAAATGATTTTCAGGTACGAATTAAAGATCATATTTGTAAAAGTACTGCCTCCCTCTTTTTTTATTTTTTCTTTTCTCCCTCCTCCTTTCTCCTTTCTCCCTCCCCTCAGCTCCTTTCTCCCTCTCCTTTACTCATTTCTCCCTCCCCCTCTCTCCCTGTCTCCCACTACCCTGTCCACCCTCTCATATAGGGGCGTAACTTGCGATGCAAATTGATTTTATTTTATTTTTTCTATTTTCTTTTTATACGCTCATGACGGAAGTATTATTGTAAACATATGTCCATCAATCCGCCCGTCCGTGCGTCGTTCATATGTGACATATGTCGCATGTATATTGTATATGAGAATGCCTTCACAGATGAACTTCAAACTGCACACAGTTGTAATTATGTAAGCCTCATGGTCTGTAATCATGGTGTATTTATTATTTATCGTTCTAGAATTAAAAAGGGGGTATAAAAATCTTTCTGAATAACGCATTCATAAATTTTCTTGAAAGTTTGGGGAAATGTTTATTTTGATAGTTAGATGTGAGTTTCCTTTTTGGTAACATTTTAATTTTGCGTTATAGGTTATAAGATTTTGTTTATAAAAATGGGCGTGGTTCATCATTTTCCTTGATATTGCGGGAAGTGTTGAAGGATGCAATTGTGTCTCATCAGTGCCGATAGATTATGAATCCTTTTGGTATACTGCTGTTGTTAGCTCTTTAACAATAGACGACCGAATGGAGGGCAGATTCAATCTGTTGGTGCAAGGGATCTTGAACATTAGACGGCCTAATTTAGGGCAGAGACAGGCTGTGGTTAGCTCTTGAACAATAGACGGTCGGAAGGGGAGCAGAGTCATGCTGTTGTTAGCTATTTAACATTAGACGACCGAATGGAGGGCAGAGTCATGCTGTAGTTAGCTCTTGAACATTAGACGGCCGAATGGAAGACAGAGTCAGGCTGTTGTTAGCTCTTTAACATTAGACGGACGGATGTAAGGAAAAGGGAGGCTGTATAGTTAGCTCTTGAACATTAGACAGACGGATGGATGGCAGAGTCAGGCCGTACAGTTAGCTCTTGAACATTAGACAGCCGATTCGAGGGCAAAGTCATGCTGTATAGTTTACTCTTGAACATTACACAACCGAATGGAGCACGGAGTCAGGCTGTTGGTTTTATGCTCTACAACATTAGACGGTCGGATGGATGACATATTAAGGCTGTAGTTAGCTCTTCAACATTAGACGGTGGAATACAGGGCAGAGTCAATCTGTTGTTAGGTCTTGAACATTAGACGGCCGAATTTAGGGCAGAGACAGGCTATGGTTAGCTCTTGAACAATAGACGGTCGGAAGGGAGGCAGAGTCAGGCTGTAGTTAGCTCTTGAACATTAGACGGACGCATGGAGGGCATAGTCATTCTGTTGCTAGCTCTTGAACATTAGACAGCCAAATGGAGGTCAGGGTCATTCTGTTGTTCGCTCTTGAACGTAAGACGGCCGAATTTTGTTGTTCGCTCTTGAACATTAGACGGCCGAATTTAGGGCAGAGTCAGGCTGTGGTTAGCTCTTGAAAAATAGACGGTCGAAAGGGAGAGCAGAGTCATGCTGTTGTTACCTCTTTAACAAAAGACGACCGAACGGAGGGCAGAGTCATGCTGTAGTTAGCTCTTGAACAGTAGACGGCCGAATGGAGGACAGAGTCAGGCTGTTGTTAGCTCTCGAAATTAGACGACCGAATGAAGGGCAGAGTCAGGCTGTGGTTAGCTCTTGAACAATAGACGGTCGGAAAGGGGGAGGGCAGAGTCAGGCTGTAGTTTGCTCTTGAACATAAGACGGACGAATGGAGGGCAGTCATTCTGTTGTTAGCTCTTGAAGAATAGATGACCGAATGGAGGATAGAGTCAGGCTGTGTTTAGCTATATAACATTAGACGACCGAATGGATGGTAGAGTTATGCAGTAAGCTATTGAGAATAAGACGGACGGATAAAGGCAGAGTCATGCTGTAGTTAGCTCTTGAACAGTAGACAGCCGAATGGAGGACAGAGTCAGGCTGTTGTTAGCGCTTTAACATTAGACCGGGACGGATAGAGGGAAGAGAGAGGCTGTAAAGTTAGCTCTTGAACATTAGACAGACGGATGGATGACAGAGTCAGGCTGTTGTTAGCTCTTGAACATTAGACGGCAGAATGGAGTTATTATCTAAAACCGCTAGAGAAATTTCTGTGTTGTTATGTGGAGAGAAATTCAGGTTCTCTCCAACAGAGTATTAATGTCTAGGAGGTTAATAAGTGTTATAATGGCATCCAATAGGTAAAGAATCGATGCACGAAAGGGGCATACATTGTTCCTCAAATAAATAATGGCCTGTCAGAGAGATATAATGATTGATGTAGGTGGTGATTAGATTTCTTACCTCATTAGAAACTGACCATAAGTAGTAGGGTGTGATCAGTTTTGTCCCCTGCAAAAACGCAAGGCGTTCAGGCGTTCCCAAATATGGGCATGCCCCGCCCCTTTCTATACACCGGAAGTACGTCATAAAAAATTCCACCATCGCGCAAAACATACGTGTCTCATGACGTCACCGGAAGTACGTGAGTCATCGGAGATTCCAGCATCGCGCAAAACCTTATTTGGTCAACCGATTCCAATGAGTCATCGTGTCTGCTAATAAGGATACTTCCATGACGCGCGACCATGAGTCATCGCGCGGCGTATAATTGTCATTCCATATATTTTTTAATTAATGAAAACGTATAATTTTAAGGAATTAATTCTCATTCGCTTAATTAAACATCTAAAACATTTTATTGGATAAATTATTTCAAACATAGCGCCGATTATCGATCCGGTCATACACACCTGTCATAACGCGTTTCGGTCAGTGAACCTATTTATAGCCTATACGATTAATCTCACGTTCGATTAAATCTGTTGTCATGTAGTTCTCATATTTACTTGTCTATTTACAATATTCGTTCTCTAAACAATTATTTTTATTATTGTCTACGTCTCTATGTATATATACAGATAAAATTTTAAGTGGTGGTATTTCTGTTAATAATTATTTTAATTCATATATCTAAACCATTAATTTATTTTCAAACATAGCGCCGATTATCAATTACCATACACTCAAGTCATAACACGTTAGTGAACCTATTTATAGCTTATACGATTATCTTTCACGTTCAATTAAATCAACATGTGGAGCTTATCCTCAAATCTGTTATATGAAATATCATGTAGTTCTCATATTTACTTTTCTATGGTCATCCCCGCGTTTATCCTCAAATTACCCTTTCATATACACTGATAGCAATCAACAACATTGTCTCAAGTAACCTTTACACCGACACGTGCCAGACGTCTATACTCTTGATTTGATTAGGATTAAATAAACAAACATCAATTACCAGGGATTACCAGTTAAACAATCAATATTTTTAAATGGCGAAATCAATCGACACGATGATAGAGATGACTTTTATTAATAATGACATAAAATTTAATACACGAATATATACAACGATAGAGTCATTGGTACAGGTCTTTCAGTGTGTTCTCTATAATCAGCGGATCTCTACCAGAAAGTTCCTTCACTATGTCCTCCATGCTAAAGTTCTTGTATCTGTATTTGACGAAATGAACGCAGTACAGGCCACAACTATCTCCATCCTCGGGTTGCACTTGCACTCTGCTGAACTTGTATTGGGGTCCGTTGACGATCAGTACGTTTCTGAAGCGTGGATGATACGTTTCCGGCGCTCTTCCAAACAAATCGAAAAATTCGGGTGGTCCATTGAATGGGAAATAAAACGCCACCCAGTGGATTCCCTTTCCGTCGCATCGGTCAGTGTTGACGATAAAACTCTGTGGTCTGTCTTTGACTTCAGAAGGAAGTTTGTCTGCACAATGTACCGTGACAGGTAAGTTTTTTAGAAAACACTCCAACTCGTATCCATAGGTACCTCTGTCAGCTTCACTTCTACAGCGTTTACTCGGCGGTTCGTCGTTCGAACATCTTTGGGCTTGATGCATATCGAGTCCACGCGCATGTGCAAACACCAGTCCACATTCTCGACAGGCCATCAGGTCGGGTTCGCTGGGGTCTTCAAAGTAGGTTTCGTCTTCGTCCATCTCCAGGGCATCGTCTTCGTCTCTCTTCATGAGATCGCTACGTAGTCTCAGGTGCTCGGGTGTTTCGTCCTTCAGGTCTACGTCCCTCTCCATGACATCGTCTTCGTCTCTCTCCATGAGATCGCTACGTAGTCTCAGGTGCTCAAGTGTTTCGGACTTCAGGTCGACGTCCCTCTCCATGACATCGCTACGCAGTCTAAGGTGCTCGGGTGTTTCGGCCTTCAGGTCTACGAGTAGGTATCCGTGCGGCTTTCTCGTCGCCTCTTCGAAGGTTTTCAACAAGAAATCTTTCTTCCTCGGGTACATCTGTCTACCGAGCGTGGCTATGGGCTGACGATCCACGGGATTGTTGAAAAGAACCAGGTATTGACAATTTCTCCTCTGTGTCGGATCTTTTCCAAAGTATAAATTCTGATTGACGGCAATCACCGACAAGTTGCGGTGATGCGATCCCTCGGTGAACAAGTCGTTGATGCGCGCGTCTTTGGTCGAGACGGTCATCAAGTCGTCGAGGATCACCAAGTTTCTGGTCCCGGTATCGAAGTAGTGGTCGGCGTCCAAGTCCGACGGTATGCCGCGTACGAATTTCACTGCAGGCACGACCGTGTTTTGAATCACGTCGTAGAGGGGTTGCCACCGTTTGTACAGACAGACGATCCTCTCGGGCGGCGGGACGATCGTGCTCTGGGCTCGGCGCAGCATTTCCTTTAAGAAGTACGTCTTTACGCAGGAAGTGGGTCCAGACACGATCATGGTAAACGGATGCCGGAGACGGAAACTGTGTGACAGCGTCGTTGGTGGATGTGGTGGTGGTGGTGGTGGGGACTGTGGTGGTGGTGGTGGTGGGGACTGTGGTGGTGGTGGTGGTGGTGGTGTTGTCATTCCTGTTCCGTGTTTATTTAGTTGATGCCTCAACATGGCATCTCTTCTGGAAAAAGGGTGTTGACAAGTTGGACACTGTATCCTTATTGCGTCGTTGAGTTTCTTCCTGTTATGACTTTTCGAAAATGAAGCAAACAGAACACGTGGTCATCCTTGCAGCGACATACTTGTAATCGGTCGTCTCTTAACGTGATTTCCAGTCTCTTCATGTTACCGCTTTTGACTGGCATATAAATTGCTCTCTCAAAGATCGCCTCCGTCATCTCTTCCGAGCGTACTGCCACGGACTGTAGTAGTGACAGGAACGTGTCATGGACGTAAGACCATTCCCCTAGCACATCACAATAGACGTAGAGCCTTTTCGAATGCTGGAACGAACGTCATCTCCAGTAAGGCACATTCCCACTCCCCATCCATCGAGTAAGTCTTGGGCAGCTCTATTCTAAATTGTCCGCCCTTGTTTTGAGGGAACAGATTCAAAGAATCATAGCTATTGACGAATAAGTAAAACTCGTCCATGGTGGATGAAATGCATATCAACCACCCTCCTCTTATAACCTGTCATTCCCAGGGACTATAAATTCCAATAGTCTGGTGGTGGTGGTGGTGGTGGTGGTGGTGGCGGTGGTGGTGGTGGTGGTGGTGGGTGGTGGGGGTGGTGGTGGTGGTGGGTGGTGGGTGGTGGTGGTGGTGGCGTTTCATTTCCCATTCAATGGACCACCCGAATTTTTCGATTCGTTTGGAAGAGCGTCGGAAACGTATCATCCACGCTTCAGAAACGTACTGATCGTCAACGGACCCCAATACAAGTTCAGCAGAGTGCAAGTGCAACCCGAGGATGGAGATAGTTGTGGCCTGTACTGCGTTCATTTCGTCAAATACAGATACAAGAACTTTAGCATGGAGGACATAGTGAAGGAACTTTCTGGTAGAGATCCGCTGATTATAGAGAACACACTGAAAGACCTGTACCAATGACTCTATCGTTGTATATATTCGTGTATTAAATTTTATGTCATTATTAATAAAAGTAATCTCTATCATCGTGTCGATTGATTTCGCCATTTAAAAATATTGATTGTTTAACTGGTAATCCCTGGTAACTGATGTTTGTTTATTTAATCCTAATCAAATCAAGAGTATAGACGTCTGGCACGTGTCGGTGTAAAGGTTACTTGAGACAATGTTGTTGATTGCTATCAGTGTATATGAAAGGGTAATTTGAGGATAAACGCGGGGATGACCATAGAAAAGTAAATATGAGAACTACATGATATTTCATATAACAGATTTGAGGATAAGCTCCACATGTTGATTTAATTGAACGTGAAAGATAATCGTATAAGCTATAAATAGGTTCACTAACGTGTTATGACTTGAGTGTATGGTAATTGATAATCGGCGCTATGTTTGAAAATAAATTAATGGTTTAGATATATGAATTAAAATAATTATTAACAGAAATACCACCACTTAAAATTTTATCTGTATATATACATAGAGACGTAGACAATAATAAAAATAATTGTTTAGAGAACGAATATTGTAAATAGACAAGTAAATATGAGAACTACATGACAACAGATTTAATCGAACGTGAGATTAATCGTATAGGCTATAAATAGGTTCACTGACCGAAACGCGTTATGACAGGTGTGTATGACCGGATCGATAATCGGCGCTATGTTTGAAATAATTTATCCAATAAAATGTTTTAGATGTTTAATTAAGCGAATGAGAATTAATTCCTTAAAATTATACGTTTTCATTAATTAAAAAATATATGGAATGACAATTATACGCCGCGCGATGACTCATGGTCGCGCGTCATGGAAGTATCCTTATTAGCAGACACGATGACTCATTGGAATCGGTTGACCAAATAAGGTTTTGCGCGATGCTGGAATCTCCGATGACTCACGTACTTCCGGTGACGTCATTAGACACGTATGTTTTGCGCGATGGTGGAATTTTTGATGACGTACTTCCGGTGTATAGAAAGGGGCGGGGCATGCCCATATTTGGGAACGCCTGAACGCCTTGCGTTTTTGCGGGGGACAAAACTGATCACACCCTACTACTACCATATTGTATAATTATTGACTTTGTGTTTGGGGATATGGAAGTTTTTTTCCAAGAGACGCAACTTTTGCCTTGAGGCAAAGCCAAGGGCAAAAGTTGAATTAGATGGAAAAATGAACTTACTATTCCCCCAAATATCTATTCATTAAGTGATTTATTATACTGAAAACAGATGCAGAATGTTCAGGGCAATAATTGCTAATAAGTTTAAAGGACATATTCATACATTAAGGTAGTTCAAGGATGCATATACAATCTTTTTTTTCTAAATAACAAACAGCAATGATATAACAATAAACCAGTCATTAGTTTGTTGCTGGGCAATAAATCTAAAGACTATTTACTGGTATTATATATTATATTTTAATGTAGACCTTATCATATATCATTATTTGGAGTTTGAGACAATACGCAGTAAGTTTTCTAAACTTTATGTAACATTTTTTTTCTTCATTTAGATTATACATGTGTACACATATATTAATTTATATAATTTAAAAATAAACAGTTTGATGTTGCTTGTAACTGGAGAGGGCATTACTACGACGTGATAACGCCCGCGTGCGTTATCACGGCGTGATAATGCCCTCATGTCAGATTACTGCAGATTAATTAATACCAGCTGACCGTGTTTTATCCAATTGAAACAAACATAATTTTACTGATATGAAATATTTATTCAAATACATAGATACATTTGTTTAAAATTGATAATTCATTTGCTTTTAATGTGATATTTTGTTCATCTTGTACATGTTATATTATGTATGTAGATTTAATGTCATGTTAACTGTGGGGATGACACCAATGCAATTCCGGTTTTTCTAAATAAAAGATTTATTGATTATAAATAATGGCCTGTGGGAATCTCCAGATCCGTGTTGTACCTTCATGAATATAGAAAGGGGCGGGATGTTTTGTTCCATACATTAAGTGCAGATGGGGAAAAGCTGTGTTTACAGACCAGTACAAGGTGTGGAATCTAAGGTTTCTGGGAGGATAACTGTCTCACAACATGGTTAAATGACTAGTGACCCATGGGCAACACAATACTATCTGCGAAACAAAACAGGCTCTCTGTTCCATCTATTAATTATATATTATTGCCCAATATGTTTTAATTTATTTAGTGTTCGTATACTTAACCTATAACTTTGGGACTCTGTGGCCGAGTGGTTAAAGTAGTTCGTTTACTATTCATCAATGACACGTCAACACTGAGGTTGCGGGTTTGAGTCTCACTGCGGACAGGGTGTATTCGACTCCAATCTTAATTGACAAGACTTGTTAGTTTTCAGACTGAGGGTTGGGAGTTCTTTCCGGGTACTCCGGCTTCCTCCCAAAATAAAATCTGGACGCCATGATAAAGCTGACAAAATTGTTAAAAGTGGCTTTAAACATCATTCAAACAAAAAAAAAAAAAAACTCCCAACCAACTTGGCCTATAATTTGATATGGTCTATGCTCTAAAGACACAGATTTATAAAATTTATTTTTAAAAATAATTGTAGTTGTGAGAAACGTTGACATTTCTTGCTGTAATTGGCTGTAGATGTACTAACTGTGTACTTAACAACATATGGCTTTAATAGTTTTCGAAGGTTAGCAATAGGAAAAAAAATAATGTCCGTACCAGGCTGAAGAACAATGTTTTTTCTCCAAGTTTTTTTTGGCGTCAACAAACATGCTCTTTAAAAATGTGAAATATTGGTAGTGTTGCAGTTTTCTGGTTTCACCTGTAGATTGAAATGTCACATTTTAATATAGTGCGAATATGATTAGAATTCTCAGTATATACTGTGGTGGATACCAAAGTCCACAATTAATTCGAATTTATGCCATCTTTAATCAAGACCACTTTACACTGTATGATTAAACTTAGTGCAAAATAATAATGACAATAATAATAATTAAACCGCCATTTCTTCTGAGAACAAATGAGAAGGTCTTTCCCACTGTTCCACTAAAGTAAGAAATTTAGGTGATGCTATGGGATTTTGTGTCTTGCTATAGCACAAAATGTAAAAAAAAATGAGTTATTTGAGTAAAGAAAGTGGTCGCAAGCCAAAAATAGATGGTTGTTAAAGACTTTTTATAAGAGCTACCTTGTTGATATGGTATGACCTTGACATATGACCTTTGACCTTTAGCTCAAATTAAA
The DNA here is from genome assembly GCA_944474755.1 of Limnoperna fortunei. Taxonomy (NCBI): domain Eukaryota; kingdom Metazoa; phylum Mollusca; class Bivalvia; order Mytilida; family Modiolidae; genus Limnoperna; species Limnoperna fortunei. Next base: position 92,273,494 of record OX104117.1, read on the forward strand.
GCTCTTTTCCTACTGATCGCTTTAAACCTATATGTTTGCTATATTATCTCTAACCGTTTTCAATTTTAACTAAAAAACCCGATTAACCAAAAACGCGTCAAGGGCTGTAACTCGAAAACGGTTCATCGCACAGCTTCGAGCAAAATGTACCAAATGACGGTCTCGATAAGAGAAGTATTTTTTTCCTTTTATTGTCTGTTTCTATCTTTTATGGTTATGAGATATACTGCTAACAAGACGTATTGTGACCTTTGACCTTGAAATTTTAAAATGTATTATATGTCACTAAGGATTAATGGTGGTGGTCCCAAGTCTCTCGGACTTACAGTTTTCGAGAAAAAAATTTTTACGAGTTGCGTCACTTTTCCGGTCAAGAACGCGTACACAGAAAGTTGAACGGAAGAAGAAAGTTTCACCATTATCTGAGTTCCCCATATCTCAGATCCATATGACTGATTTTACAGTGTGATCAAAAATATGAAAAAAAATCGAAGAATGTGTCCATGGGACACGGATGCCCCTGATAAATGAAGTCCCAAACATGAAGCAGTCGTCCGACAGGTTTGAAAGTTGCTTATGACGTTTAACATGTGATACTGAACCACCCTGCCAAATTTCATATGGTTCTCATGTACGGTTTCTGAGAAAAGCTTGACGGAAATTCGTACGTACGGAAGGACGGACGGACATGAGTAAAACTTAATTTCCCCCGACATGTCGTCGCGGGGGCATAAAAAAGGTTTTATCTGGGTTTATTATACAATTGAATACAATTTATAGTATATATGCAAGAAATGTACACAACAGGAGGAAGATGGAATGTGCAAGAAAAACTAGATGTAAAGTATGCCCCGCAGCTGAGAATTAAAGGTTGATTTGTAGTGGCAGGCTTTTTTCAGAAAGTGTCTCTGTGAGACATAAATGATACCCCCGCCTGACCAGTGACTTAAGCAGTGTGTTGCAACAAGCAACCCTTACCTCAGCTATCAGGACTGCAAACTGACAAAGTCCAACTATCTCTAATTTAATGAAAATAAAATCAAAATTCTTTGGACCTTCAATCCATCATTATGTGTACAAACAAGCTTTTAAATATAAATGATGTAGCTCTAAAAATAAAGGAGAAGATAGCGGGACATGTACCCCTATTACAGTTATCTGGTCTGCAAACTAAGTCTAACTATCTGTGATTTTAAGAATATTTCACCAAAATCAAAATCCTTTGTCCTTGCACATCTCGATTATGTGTTCAAATATTCTACAAAATATAAACACTGTAGCTTCAAAGATTCAAAGATGAAGGAGACGATGGCCGAACAAGACATATACCTCAATCAGCTATCTGGTATGCAAACTGACAACTATCTGTAATTTTAAGAATTTTTTTAGAAAAATAAAAATCCTTTGACCCTGCATACCTCTATTATGTGTTCAAACATCCTACCAAATATAAACAATATAGCATTAAAGATGAAGGAGACGATGGGCGGACAAAACATGTACAACTATATCTCATGTAACCTACAAAGTCCAACTCCAATTTGATGAAAATTTAATCAAATTTAAAATGCCTATGCCCTGCACTTCCTCATTACGCATACAATCATTCTGCAAAATATATTATGTTGTATGTAGCCATAAACTGTAGGAAGTTAGCCGGACGGACGGACTGAACCACGGACGGACAAGGGTAAATTGATATGCCCACCATCGTCGCGGGGGTATAACAATATTACAAAGAAATTAGAATAATTAAATTATAAGGAGAATGTGGTGATTTCAAAAGCTTGTGTGCAATGCATTTAGCAGTATGGCTTTCTTACCATTTTATATACCGAAATACATATTAAAAACTTGTTCGTTCTGCTCAGCGTCCATAATAAAGAGCTACATTATTGTAGCTATCGTTCGCCCAAAATCATTGAGAGTTACATTTTCACCCACTAACGAAAAAATTTGGAAAAATACTAAAAAAACTTACATTTCTCGTCGTCCCCACAGACTAAATCTCTGAAACTATGATCTTGAATTATATTCTAATGTAGGGGAATATTAGAACAGCCTTTATTTGGTTTTATTGGCATTTTCATAGTTTTCCAATATGTTTTAGAGTTTCGGTTGCATTATCCAATATAATAATTGGCTGAGATTTTATTAAAATTTAAATCGGTGATGTACATGAATGTATCAAAATTCATATCACTAAAAAAATCGACTCCGAATATTCAATCCAAAATCAACTCGAATTCCTCTCCAGACTCCGCTAAATGGCTTAAAAGTGCCTTTTTCCCAAATAACACCACTAAATTTGTATCGTTAACATATGCTGTAAGAGGCAGTGGCGGATACAGGGGGGGAGATAAGGGGCGTACGCCCACCTTTAAAAAAGGAAAGGAAAAAAGAGAACAGGGAGGGTAACAACCAGCGCCAAAGGCAAAATGTAATCCCCACTCGTCCTCGCCAAAATTAATGCATTAACGGTACTAATTCGTTTATTGTGATATCTCTGTTGTATACTGTACCAAATAAAGGTTACTGTATTGAAATATTGTAGCCAAACCCGAAAGGAAGCTAAAAGACTGAACCTTCTCCATCCTAAATCCACAACTAACAATGGAGCTTGGAATGTACGATCTATGTACATTACAGGAAAAACGCAAATCATATAGCTAAAGAAATTAAAAACTATAAACTTGATATACTAGGTACTAGTATCTCAGAAGTTAGGTGGGAGGACGCAGGAATGACCAAGTTGACATCTGTGGAAAGCATTATATACTCAGTCCATACTGAGGAAGGGGCGTACCACACTGATTAAGTTGCAATAATGATGTCACCAACTGCATATAAATCTCTTATTGCTTGGGAACCAGTGAATGAGCGTATAATAACAGCAAAGTTTCAAACAGACCACAACCGCATCAAAATGAATATCATTCAATCCTACACTCCTACCAATGATGCTGATGAAGAGGTTGAAGAGGATTTCTACTTATGGCTCGAAGAAGTCATAAGAAAATGCAATGCCAGAGACCTTAACATTGTCATGCCAAGGTTGGAAATGACTACACAGGATTAGAGTTAATAGTGGGAAAGTATGGCATTGCTGATATTAACAACAATGGAGAGTTTTGATAATGCAGACAACAAATTAGTGATTGGAGGTACCATATTTCCACATAAACCAGTCCATCAGGCTACATGGGTGTCACCAGACCTAAAACAGAAGATCAAATCGGCCACCTTTTGTATTCACAAGAGATTTAGAAGATCCGTACAAGATGTAAGAGTTAAGCGAGGTGCGGATACAGCTTTAGACCATAATCTTCTAACTGCTGAAGATGCAGGAATAACGTAAAAGTTGTAAAATGTATACACCATATGCCCGAGATGCAGGAATGTTGCTACGATGAACGGGAAGTTTACAATTGGAAAGTTGAAGTCATCACGTTTGTCGTAGAGTCCGGTTTTAGAAGTTGACCTAAGTAAGACGCCGACCTATAAGCTTATTGGTGGTGTCTTGAATTTCAAGCTCGCAAGGGTAGATTAAATAGTCACCAAATTTAGCATTAAGATATAAAACATCATCAATATAGCTGAATGTGAAATTAAAGGTCTGGGACAGCGAGTTTTAAATCTTCAACAGGCCTTCTAGGAACTAAAGTCTGGATAGGCATAGTTTAGGAGACAGTTTGTCCCGACTTAAAAATTAACGTCCCCAATACAATGCAAAGTTTAGCTTTCCATTTCTTATTCAATAAAATATAAATCAATATGGTCGAGGTTAACTTGTAACTGTATTTATGTCGAATTAACGATTGCATTTTACCTTAGAAGTGCTTAGTTCTGTTGTTTTTATGCACCTTTATTTACGGTTTTTTTCGTTTATGCGTGATCATGAACAAATATTTCATTTGTAATATGCATTGCTCTTATGCATGCTGTGCTGTTAGCTCTAACATTTTGCTATTTTCTTTTCTTATATTACATCTTTTTTAACATGTATGTCTTAATGTGTGTCTCAATGTGTTATTTTTTCCATTGCATAGTTGGTATAAAAGCTCTTGAGAACGTAAGTTTATTGTAATGTACGTGCTACCCAAATTTTAATAAATAATACTTATTTACTTGCAGCATTTTTTCAGTTAATTGTGGCATCCAGATTTTATTTGTTTGTTTGTTTGTTTGTTTGATGGTGTTTAACGCCACTTTCAGCAATTTTTCAGCTATATCATGGCGTCCAGTTTTTATTGGGAGAGGAAGCCGGAGTAACCGGAGAAAACCCCGGACCTGCGGTAGGAAAACTGGCAATCCTTGCCAATTAAGAATGGAGTCGAGTACACCCCGACTGCAGTGAGTATCGAACCCGACAGATTTTATTTGAGAAGGAAGCATAGAGTACCTAATAAAAACCACAACCCTTGGTAGGAAAACTGGCAATCCTTGTCAATTAAGATTGGAGTCGAGCATACATTGCACATGCTCAATAGTAGATGACCACCTTAAGCACTCGGCCGCTGAGGCCTAGAAATCTACATTAGATTTAATGTTATATGTCATGCAGTATATTCTACACTGGGATCCCACAGGAACTGGGTAAGTATGTGAAGCAGAGTGGCTGTACAAATTAAAAAAAGTGTGGACTGCGAGCACGCTCACAAAGGGATACCCCCGCTTCGCTTTCAAGTCCAATTATCTCCCCTTAATGATATCAGAGGTCTATAACAAGTATGGACACAGAAAAACGTCTCGCCTGCATTCCGCATCAGTAACGAAAATAAATTTCGTCATAAGCATTACGTAAATAGCATTAGTTATCAGCAGCTGCCTGTATACCAAATAATGTCACCATACCATGCATAGTTACAGAGGAACTGTCCCAATACAAAAACTTTATCGTAGTCGCTGGACTGTGAAATTGAGGTAAAGGTCAGGTGACACCTAACAGACAGTCATGTACTAGTCATCAGCAACCTATATACCAAATATTGTCATCCTACCATGAGCAGTTACAGAGGAACTGCCGTAACCCAAAAACTTTAACGTAGTCGCTGGAACGTAAAATTGAGGTCAAGGTCAGGTGACAGGTGACTGACTGGCAAGTACTCACCATAAGCTACCTCCGGACCAAATTTGGCGGACCTAGGGTTTGGGCTTACAAATATATGAAGCAAGACGTCGAAGTGTTTACACCGCGGCCGCCGGATTCCCATACATATGTCTCGCCTCCAGAGACTTTCGTCGCAGGCGAGACAAAAATCCTTCATGCACATCTCCATATAATGTACTTCCTTCATATTAAGTTTCATTAAATTTCATGAAGTGGTTTAGGATGAGTTAGGGATGTGGACAGACAGACAGACAGCGTGATTCCTATATACCCCCCAAACAAGTTTGCAGGGGGTATAATAACAGCCTTTCAGTTCAACACGTCTTCATTTGCTATATACAATATTAGTAACTCCATGTTAACTCGTTTTCTTCTTTGTTTACATGACCAGTCATAGATGGTACATGTTAACAATTACCCAAAATGCAACACAAGCAGTTGTATACTATGAAATAAGAACACATTTCACATCAATATTCATTTGTTTTATTGCCATTTAAGCAATGCATTCATCAACAATCATATTTCATTTTCAAGTGATATACATTTTAGACATGAAGTTTGCATGAATTTAATTGAACTATTTACTTAAAAGACTATAACCACACTGGTAGCTCTAAAATAACTTATTGTCACAACAGACTCCAAAATTGCTACAAAATATCAATCTTAATATAATTACAACTGATGTCAATCAGTCTTAAGGAAACTTCTTTTTTGTCAACACATTGTGAACCTTCGTTGTTAGTTCAATTCTCATTTTGAAGTGTAACTACTGTCAAATCATAACCATTTTATTTTGAGAGTGGGTGGTTCCCTGTGTATCACAAATTCTCTGATCATAAAACTGGTCAAAGATAGCTATAATTTCGAGCGATTGACGAAGCTATTTATGATCATTATTAATAACACATGAAAAACTAACCAAATACAAAATTGTGCTACTTTGTCTTTTCAGCTATTCATACAATCTTTACATCATTTATAAGTTACAACATATACATATATATTTACACTACAGTTATACAAAGCAATAATCTGGTACTTTATAACAAATAGATTAAAACTCTTGATAACAACTGTCAACAAACCTATTAGTAAGACTGAATCACACAAATCTTAAATATTCACATTATTTTACAATATCAAAAGCTAATGATATAAAGATGTATAACTTTGGTATGTTTTATATCCCTAAGTGAATGCAATGACATTAAGGGCAACGAAATCCCCACTTGCTCAAAATATATAACAGTTTATGTTGAAATTATTGATTTGGAAAAAGTACTTCTGGCTTACAATATTAAAAAAAATTATTTTAGGTATCCTTTTTCTTTTTATTCTAAAAATGTTTAATAAGACTCCTAGATTTTAAGAATAAAAACAGAAAATGCAGCATTTATAACATTATAATCATCACATCATCATAATGCATTTAAGACACCAGAAATTAAATCACTGATATGACTCTATAATTGAAATTGTGAAAGTTTTATTTAACTGAAATTGGTACAGTTCAGTTTTGGTAATTAGCATAATTAAAATAAAACATTAAATTTAATAAGATTTTAAAATTTAAAAAATTACAATTTTGAGACAGTTTTTTATTGTTACTAAAAATATGACTATAGTAAACGTTACCGTGTCGGTCCGATGGGTTTTACCTGACAAAATGGAAAGCTGCTTACCGTGTTTGGTTGAAATTATGGTCCTTTTGTAGATCTCATATTACAGTTTTTGAAATTAACAATTATTTTCCACAGTTAATCGTCATTTTGAAATGCGGCTGAATTTTCATTTTGAAAAAGCGATTTTCCATACTAAATTTTGACCTTGTTTTGAATGGAAGTGTACGTTAGGAAAATTCCAATGTTGTCTATTTGAATTCCTTCGGGTGATGTCGTCTGCAGTTAAGGCTGGAAAATTCTCGCGGTTTGTCCAAATACCATTGTACGTTACGAAAGCAGACGAATGTAAACAACATTAGACCCCTTTACAAACAAAAATGGCTGACTTCCTATGGAAAATCGCTTTAGCAAAATGAAAATTCAGCCGCATTTCAAAACGACATTTAACTGTGGAAAATAATTGTTGGTTTCAAAAACTGTAAAATGAGATTTACAAAAGACCATAAACTCGACCAAACACGGTAAGCAGTATTCGATTTTGTCAGGCAGACCCATCGGACCAACACGGTAAAGTTTATTATAAATGTGACAGAAAATATTTCCCCAAATCAGTGTTGTTTAGGTTTATGTAAGCGAGTAAGGGTATGAATCAATTCAATTTTAACCAATAATGATACTGAACTGTATTTTTTTTTCAAAAGTGTAAGAAACCTAGACTTGAAAAAAACGCAGATTTTACATACTAAAAATCTCAGGATATGCACTGGATCATGACTAGAGTATGGGGATATTGATCTTCACACTTGAAAGTGTCATTGTTACACCTCAAATAATCATATAATATTGTTTCAGTGATAGACATTTGTGAAATGAAATTAGTTGAAGAATAGATTAAATGTAAAAATTAATGAAAAAAAAAGAAACTGCTTAGTATACCATTCCCAAACAAACATGAAATAATGAAACATATTTGAGAACAAAAACAAGAATAAATAACAATAAATATTGCATTTGCACCCTAAATATTCAACATTAATGCATTAAGGGGTCGTCTATAATTGTCAACCATTTTGCACACTTTTTTGAGACCCCCCACCCCCATCAAAAAAAAAAGTGTACATCAACCATTAAACTAATACAAAAACCAAACTCCATGGAAACAAAAAATTTCTGAAGATAAAAAAAAGTGTACACAAAAATGTCGAAATTTTTAACCCCCTCCCTTAAGTGTGAGGTTTGCACACTTATGAAAATGGTTGACAATTATGGACGACCCCTAAAATAAACATATTATGACAACTTTAGAGTATTCTAAAATGCTTATGTGGTTATCATTTCCTTTAAATATAATTTAGTGGTCTCCTAAATTAAGTCACTTGACTGGTGAATATTTATGATCTATAACATATTAATAATTTATAAACACTACCTATACTTCATGTACAGAAAAAAAACTAGAATTATAACACAAATAAGAAGATAAAAAATACACATAATTTAGATAACCTGTCATCACTTGGATGTAACAGCATTTCACCTTGTCCAGAAAGAACTACCAACGTCCAGTCAATGTCCATTGGTATAAAACAAAAACGTACAAGTTTCACAGTTAGCTCAGAGAACTGGACAAGCATTGCTTTTATATATTTTTTCCATACAATAATATATTGTATGCTTACAGTTCTTTGTCTCGGGCCATTTGTAACACAAAAAACATAAAATGAAACCACACACAAACTGACATCAAATATACATCTTTACAGTATTAACAGAGCTAAATAAAATCTAATACAATCCAAAATTATGAGAACATTTCAAATTTTGTTTTTTTTTTGTGTACAGTTAATCTCTTATCAATGGTAATAAATATATCTTGAAAATGTTGTGAAGCTATAGCCAAAACCATACCATTTTGTGCCAAATGTCATTTCATTTTTATTATTAAAATCCTTCTAAGATAATGGTAATTGTGAACAATTTGTACCCATCATATATTAGAACCATATTGTCCTTTTCCTTATTCTTTAGCAAATCTTTAACTTAGGTCCCTTAATTTTTCTTATTTTTTATTGAAAAAGTCCATCACATATTTTACTGTTCAAAATCAAGTTTTGCTGGGTATGCATTAGCAGACAGTAAATTGGATGTTACTAGATTTTAAATATTAGACTGTTGTCATCAAATTTCCAGTCATTCTTTAAGCTCTTTTACATAAGAAGCCTCATCTGCATTTCAACTGATGTCCAATCAGATGCGACTTTACATCATCTGTATTTTAACTGATTTCCAATCAGATTAGACTTAACACCAATGTTATATTAGAATTGCTGATGTTGTAATACAATTAAACTCAAATACTAGGAACCTGTGAGCTACTGCTCACTCAGTTTACCCCCACTATTCACATCATTGAATTGAATAAGTCGATAAACAGAAAGTAGATATGCGACAGACCTGAAATTGGTTCTAGCAATATAGGACCACATGGTAAGGTCACAAATAAAATTTCAAGTGCTTGGTATGAGTTGTTGCTGAGAGAACTGTTATGAAAATTTTCTTCAATTGACCAATAATGTTGAAAATTGACTAAGTCGGTAAACAGGAAGTAGATATGCGACAGACCTGAAATCGGTTTTTGCAATATAGGACCACATGGTAAGGTCACATGAAATTTCATGCGGTTGTGGTAAGTAGTTGCTGAAAAAACTGTTATGAAAGTTATGTTGTGGACATCATCCCCTCTTCTTCGAAGTGGGGGTATAATAAAGAGATAAACTAGAAGGACAGGGGTGAACCAGTATACCCCCTCTTCTTTGAAGCGAGGGTATAATAAAGAGATAACCTAGATATTGCCTAAAACTTGTTCAATCACATCATTCAAATTGCACAAAACATCCATAAAATAATCACAACACAACTAAAGACTATTGGACATAAACTTGTAATTGTTGTGCTGACTGCAACAACATTTTAAGTCCAGGCATAAAGTTACTGATTTCTGAGAAGTTTCCATGACTAACCATCTGTGTATAGATCTGTAAGCCAGTGTTATAGTCACCTTGTTGGACTGCCTGTATAATCTGATGTAAACCCAATATAACAGTCTGTGACAGCTGTGGATACACAAAGTCTGATAAATACATGTGCAAGCTTTTCATTTAAATCTGTTTCAAGACATTACTCTTGGGACAGTTAAACAGTGATTTGTTTGTGGTTAAACACTTCTTTGAGTAATATTTCAGTGACATGATGGCATCCAGTTTTTATTGAGGAAGAAGTCGGAGTAGCATGTGGAAACATGCAACCTTAGGTAATCTTTTTGAAGAGTCGAGCAGACCCTGCCCACAATAAGGCTCTGACAACCTCAGTGTTGACAGATCATGTGATCAAATGTAGATGACTACCTTAAATACTCCATCCATAAGAGGCATTCTCTACAGAGACCTTAACATAAATGGTCATATCAGACAGTTGGTGTCTTGAACATGTCTGAATGTACATGAAGAGTTAAGCTGAATGTCGGTACATGAAGAGTTAAGCTGATTAACGAGTTAAGCTGTATGTCGGTACATGAAGAGTTAAGCTGTATGTCGGTAAAAAGCTCTACAGAGCTTATGTTTGCTATGTGTTTTAGATAATCCGACTTTAAATAACATTTTCTTGTCTTGTTACAGAAGTTTGTAGCAGAGAGTGTGTTTGTTTGTTTGAATGGTGTTTTATCGCCAATTACAGCAATTTTTCAGTTATTTCATGTCATCCAGTTTTTATTGGGGGAGGAAGCCAGAGTACACGGAGAGAAACTCTCGACCTGCAGTAGGAAAACTGGCAATCCTTGTCAATTAAGATTGGAGTTGAGTACATCCTGCCTGCAGTGAGAATACTACAGAGTGTGAAAACTAATTATATATTAAATTACTTAATACTAGGAAATATAGGACACTATCCAGAAGATTACTATGAGGTCTATAATGATTAAAATTGGAACAATAGTACCCAGAAGATTTTTATTACAATATGAACCAACTTCATTGATGATTCTATATTACAGATTAAGTCCAAGAAAGCTAAAATTTTTCAATACTTACATTATTAGCACGAAGTCTTGCATATAACAGCTCCAATTTTCTAGATACTTCATCAAGCTTTCTTTTCATTTGCTAGTAAAGAAATTGGCAAATTAATATAAAAACTGTAACATTTTATATTCAGACAAAAAATAGAAAGAAAACACAAGAAGATTACAAATTATCTTAATATACTGTTTTTACATAATTCATGAATACAAATAAATTACATGCCAATATCCAATCCATTTCCATTTTCTTGAATAAATATGTTTAAACATGCCAGATTACAGCCTAGTCTTATTTTTTACTCCCACCCAAAATAGTGGTATCTTATTCAATGCTCCAATACAATACAATTTTGTTTGGTTACAGTCCCAAAGCTATCAATTTATATATAATTAATAAACAAGCTATTAATATAAAAACTTAAAGTTGAATATTTGTTAAGGTGTAGTTACCATAAAAAGTAACTTTTATGTTAGGTTTACAACATTCAGTATTTAGTTTTGCTTTTGTTTAACTGAGGTTTTATGCAATTTTCCACAATTTTTCATCAATATCATGACATCCATGTTTCATTGTGGAAGGAAGCCGATGTATCCCATGAGAACCCTAACCTTTGGCAGTAAAACTGACAATCCATTGTCATTTAAGGTTGGAGTCAAGCACACCTTACTCAAAGTTGGGTTCAAACTCACAAGCTCAGTTTTGACAAACTAGTGATCATATTCAGATGGCAACTACTTAGACAACTCTGCATCAGCTGGTTTGATCTTTTACATTTTTGTGGTGTTATTAAACTTACATGATTGGAAACTTAAGGTCTATTAGATAACTTACTGGATTATGAGCTGCTGATGAGCAGGACTGGACTAGACTTTCAAAAATATCTTGTAGAACTTGATGTTCAGTTGGTACAGACTCTTTAGGGGTGTCGTGTTCGTGCTGAGCATGAACTTCAGAGGCGGTGACTGCCATTGCTGCATTAGCTGCAGCCTGAAATTGACATCATGAATGACAATTGATGATCATTTCTACAGTATCTCAAAAGAAAAAAAAAGAGAAAAATAAAACTTAACTAGACCAAGTCGATCTAGCCATCACTGATACCCCCACTTTTGTAAAAATTTCTGATGTTTTACGCGGACTGTGACCTTGAAATTAGACATATTTCCCCCAATAGCGATAGGCTTCTTACCAACATAATATATAACAATATCCCACAGTTTCATTAAAATCGGATGCAAACATTTTGAGTAATTGTCCGGAAACGTTTTTTCTAAAAATTTCTAGTTTTTCGTGGACTGCGACCTAGAAATTTGACGTATTTCCCCCAAAATAGATAGGCTTCTTACCAACCAGATCTATAACAATATCCCAAAGTTTGATTCAAATCGGATGTAAACTTTTTGAATTATCATCAGGAAACCAAATGTGGGACAAACGGACAGAAAGACCACTATATAACGCCGACTCTGTCGAGCGGGGGTTTATAAAAGTATATCAACTTCTAGTGTCTAGGAGCAAAAACACTAGTGTTTAACATATAGGACAGGACATCTGTTAAATGACAAGGGCAATGCAGGTTTATGTAAAATTGTTAATTTGCATTATTTAACATTGAGCTGCAGATGACATGCATTATATGCACTGATGCAATATTAAATGTTTCGTTCAATGGATATGTGTTTTGGTGTTTTGTTAAGATTATACAAATAAATGATTTTCAGATCTCTCCAATGAAGTGTTAAGACTGTTATTCACACAAATGAAGACAACATGTCTACATGCCAAACAATGTATTATTTATGTACGTCTTTTGTTCCAGAATTAGTCATCTTTAAAATCTAGGTAACATTTGATGTGCAACACAAAACTTTCAACCAATCACAACTCAGTTTCTTGTCAGTTAATTGTGTTGACCAATCACAACTCATTTTCTTGCCAATGAATTGGTTTACTTTTAAATTATTTAATATTAAATACAAGGCTGTTGTCCAGTGTAACATTTAAAAATGCCTTTATGCACCTTCATTATGAGGAAAAAAGTAAACCATAAATCCGATAAAACTGTCTCAACCTTAAATATAAATAATAGGCATGTCAATTTGGTATGCACTGCTTTCTTTTTCTTTTGAAGTAACAAACATAATAGGCAAACAATTCATCTAACCTTTAAGGATAATGTCCAAAATAAAAGAGTTATCACCATCTGAACCGGTTAACAGCATATTTATTCACTATTTAAACTAAAGGGGTAACACATACATTTTGATAATCACATAATAGATTGACCTTGATCTTCAAGGAAACAATGAAGATTGTTTATGACCTAATTGACAAAATAATGAATACATCTCCTCACCTTTGGTTGGGGTATGTTGGAGGGCTGATAATTCCAGTTTCCATGGTGCTGGGGCTGAAGCAATATGTAAGATATATCATAGTTAGAAAAACAACACGGAAACTGTGGACACACTCTGTCTATGGGTGATATATTTATGTGTAAAGGAAACTTTTTGTTGAACTGCTGTAGTTCTTAAAGGAGACAAGCAAAACAATCTACCCATGACCTAATACATTCACAGTGCATGTACACTAAAGCACAAGCATAAACAGTGCACATTATGCTAAATAACAACTTTGTGCAAAGAAGAATGTACATTATGTGCTTTAAAGGCCAAAGGATTTTTTAATTTTGACTAAAATAAATGTAAACAAATATTCTACTACCCTTTTTATATTTTTATTAATCTTTATAATAATATTTAATGTAATAGTCCCCATTTTCTAATTTTGGTAAAAATAAATCTCAAAATGTACCTTCTTCTTAACAACTTATTTCATTGAAATTTCATGCTTTTGACCTTTCTAATAAAGGCTAACAACTTGTAAATTTGAAGACAACATATTTGCAGAAATGGTAAATAATAAATATACGATAAATTGGAATATAAAAATTTAGCCTGTTAACTTTGATAATCCTAAGACAAACTATCCTTTCTTTGTCTGAAAAACACCAAGGTTTGGAAAAAAAAATGCTCTGAAACTTGTAGCAATGTTAAATTTTTAAGTCTATAAATGTTTTGAACATTATAAAGATACACAATTTTTACAGAAATGTGTTTATTTCAAAATATACATCTGGGTGTCGTTTCATAAAGCGATCACTAATTAACGTGCTCGTTATCCCATGCAATTTAAATGGGATAACGTGCACGTTAAGCTAACGATCGCTTTATGAAACGGCACCCTGAATACTTGAGAAGTTAACTGAACAATTTTCAAAAAATGATGCATGCATTAGCTACACCAATAAACTGATAAAATACATGCAGAAGAGTGAAGAAAGTCTTAAGATGCAAGTAACAAGCAATATAAACATCTGATAGTTAAAAATAATCTTTAAAATTATATAGCCATATAAATTCATATTATCTAACAAAGGGAGACTATCAATGATTTCTGACCATGGTAGAACGTATTTCAAGAATTCCTCTAAACAAAAGAAAATTAGATGTTTAAGAAAACTAAAAAAAAGCACAGTTGAAAGCACTCAGAAGATGCTATACATATAATATATGTAACTTTCTATATTCAGCTTATTAAGACATATGACATGGAGGAAAATAAATAGTCCTATTCATAAGGTCACACAAAATTTATTTGAAAGTTCTGGGACAGAATGTTTCAAAAATTGATGAGGGATTTTTTAATCTTTGTATTGGTCTAAATACAGATGAGGGACCTATTTTTAATCTTGATCTTGCACAAAATGTAACTGGTAAAGCTTTGAATTCAAACAATTTTGGGATTTTATTTGATTAAAAAAAAAATCTTTAATGTGGTAAATAAAAAAGAGATGCGAAAGGGCCTCACAACCTTAAAATCTAATTTTATTTGGTCTTCCTAGTGAGAAAAAAAGTCATTTAAAATTTAATCCTTCTGTTGTAAAATCCACAAAGTCTAATTCGAATCTGCTAACCTGCAACATGCAAGAATATGAACTAGGAACTGCATATATTAGAAACTTCATAGAGCATACAATACCTGTGCCTGCATTTCTGCTTGTACTGCTGTAGGATTATATAAGTTAGAGTAGTCTACTGGCGGAATGACAGCTTTCTGGTCTGACTGTAAGAAACAAGGATAATAAACCTTAATTCTTGATTCTAAACATTTTTAAACAAACAAAACATCAGTGGTTCTGTTCTAGTAGTAAAATATTTCAAATCTGTGAAAAAAATTCTTAAGAAATAAAAGCTATCAATGATATAAAATTAGTTTCCCTTGTTAATTTCTACCATTAAAATTTATAATTATGATACCATTTTTTAATACAAAATTAAGTTGTTCTCCAAATTACCCAATATTGATAATGGTCCTTCCAAAGCTACTTTATCCCTGTTTGCAAACAAGTAAAGAAATAAAACATTTTTAATTAATTCTTTGTCTTAGTTCATATGGTTTCCCACCTTGTGTGGTCTTTCCTGTACAATTGGTGGATCATTCCAGGCTCTGTCTGGTTTATCATATATAAACGAGTGGATACCAGCTGTTTTACTGGATGGTGATAACCCAGGGCCACCTATAATGGAAAATGCAAAACTGACATTGATTGGCTGAATTATTTATGAATGGAGGCCATTGATTTTTTAAGCGATATGAAGTGGACATAAACAAATTTTATACCAAGGGCTATATAGATGGTACGAAAACATTGGGAAATGGGCAGAGATAAGGAATAATTCAGCCAGTAGGTGTTTTCAATGTTCACATTGAGACATAAGCTAAAAAATCCATAGCATACAAATTGTAGACTTTTTACTACTTTTTTCAAAGTACCTTTTTCTGTCTCTGTGTGCAGCAATAATAATTAACAAAATAACGTCAAAATAAAGTTCCCAAACTTTTCTCCTTGACATTCAAGAATTTGTTTAAAAGCATTTCTGAGAAACATTACAGCATTTTGTAAGCTCTGGAAAAACTTCTCAAACATGCCATCTTAAAGTTAATTCTGTATCACCAGAAATCATGAATAAAATACAGCCAAACTGTAATGGCTTAAAATTGTGATTTCCAGAAACGGTTCATGAATGAACCAGATACAAACATCATTTTATATATTGTATTTCAAGTTAATCATGGTCATTACAATAGGGACTGCTGATTTAGTTAAGAGTTGAAGAGAAAGTTCTAGAAATCAAAGCATTTAAAAAAAATTGATTAAATAGGGGTAAAGTTCCGTTTTTTTTTATAGGTGTTCGAGAATCCTAGGTGTTCAGGCAATCTGAGTTCTAGCAACTTGAGTTAGACTGTAGTTAAGCAATTTTTATGATGTGTACATTCATGCTTCTAAGTGGAATTCCCAAAATTTTCTTAGTATTTATTAAGGACTTTTTTTTAAAGGGATGGATTTACCAAAATTAATTGTTCTGGGTTGTTCCTTTTTGTGGGAATCTTGATACAATAAGGCAATAATGACGTTTTTAGTAAGAAGAGATGCTGTAAATATGGAAGCAACAAAAGTAAAAATTCCCTCCAACCAAAAATTAAAAACAAAAACAAGCGCTAAGGGTACCTGTCGTGGGAGGATTGTACATGTTTGTCGGAGGTTGGATGCTTGGTTGATTCATGGCTGGGTTGTACATGTTTGCTGAAGGTTGGCTAGCAACTGAAGCTGGATTGAACAAATTTTGCTTTGGCTGGTTAGTAACAGAGGCTGGATTGAACATGGCAGGCTGTGATGCAGTAGACAAAGGGTTGTACAGATTTGATGGTGGGTTCGATTGACTGGGGTTGAACAGGTTTGGTGATGGCGTTGTACCTGTCACTGAGGTGGTTTTGTACATATTTGGCTGTGATGCTGGACTGCTGCAAAATAAAAAATAAATACTTAAATACTATAAAGTTTTAAATCTTTAAATCATGGTTATTATTACATGTCTATGTATCTATTACTAATTGATGGATACTAAAACATACAGCAAGTATTCCTGGTGTATTCAGGACACATTTTCTTATGATATATGGTCAGTGTTTAGTGCTAATCCATCATGAGGATTATAAAATATTGCTAATTTATTAAATCTTAGACACTGTGTACAGACACAAGACAATAAATTACTTCCTTCAACCGTACCAACTACAGAATTCATGTACTCTGTACTCATTACATATAATATGTTTTACTTACAATATACACTCTACTATAAATACTAAAGACATTTAAACTTTACTATTATAAACTTGACTAACCTACAGGAAAATGATGGAAGGAGGATCCATCAATATATCACAATCATGAGGATTTATCCAAAAGTTTTCAAATCATTGACTCCTACAGACTCAATTGACTAACTTTTCACTACTGCAATTTACTCTACAGGGGGTAGTGAGATTTCAGTTCAGACTTATATGCAGGAATTCTTTAGATCTGATATGCCTTTAGGAATTCTTTTAAGATTTGAACTACTTAAAAGAGGATTGTCAATTTTAAATCAGTTGTAAGAATCTTTAAAGGTTTGACTTACTTGTAAGAAGGCTTTTGGGAGTATGTATTAATACCATATGCTGCAGTTGATGCTGGCTGTGCAGGATATTTATGTGATAAAGGACCTTAAATAGAAACACATAAACATAAATGCTGAAAAAAACATATTTCCATGAGACCTTAATAATGCAAACATGTTGTTACTTTCATTAGCAATACTATCAACATTCAATTTTTATTAAAAATGGAAACACTTTTTTTATATTGACAATGTCACACTCATTTAATGGTAGTTCAAATAAAGTAATGAGGAACACTATCTGTGAATAAAGTTCTGTAAACCCCATCAACAACGTACCTTTAGACACAGCTGGTGTAACGGGAGCTATTGGCTGAGGTGATGGATTCACAGGTCCAACAGAACTGTAATAATTTGGTGTTGGGCTGGGAGCTGTACCATTCATTGCAGAATACTGATATTGGTTAGGATTCATATAAGAACTCAAAGTTGTCTCCGCATTAAATGTACTCTTAGCCTGGGACTGGTACCCTGGTTGTTTTGGACCACTAGTCTGTCTAGCAACCTGAGTTGTCTTCACTTGTTGTCGGACTCCTCCCTCAGGTAAGACATCTACC
Source organism: Limnoperna fortunei (assembly GCA_944474755.1). Lineage (NCBI taxonomy): Eukaryota > Metazoa > Mollusca > Bivalvia > Mytilida > Modiolidae > Limnoperna > Limnoperna fortunei. The sequence continues at coordinate 92,291,428 of OX104117.1, forward strand.
TTTTGATAAGGACATGGAGGTACTTGGACACCAAATGTTTGTTTTCCTAGAGCATAGTATAGTCTGTCTCTTAAAATGGACAAGTTTACCTAAAAACAGGAAGGGTTAGTTATGATAAGAATTATAACTACAAGAAAAAACATCTTTAAGAAAAAGTGTAACTGCTGAATACTTCAATAATATTGATGGATATTAATATTTTTGGATTTTGTGGATACAGGTCATACATAATACAGTTGTTGATTCAGTGGATACAGGTCATACATAATACAGTTGTTGATTCAGTGGATACAGGTCATACATAATACAGTTGTTGATTCAGTGGATACAGGTAATTCACGATACAGTTGTGGTTTTGTGGATACAGGCCATGGACGATACAGGCTATACATGATACATTTAGTCTGATAGACACAAATAATACAACAATGAAATTATGTATTCTCGTAACAAAAGTGTTTTTTTGAACCAAGAAAAATGAATACTGATGAAATTTAATGCAATTTACTGTAAAAGTTAGCAATGTCAAAAATAGCATGGGTACAATCGAGTTACGGAAATTCAAGTAACAGGAGTGAACAAAACCTCTCTGGAACATTCTTATTTATAACCTTACATCTGTAGAATTTCCCAGATATCTAAATGCTGTGTCTAGACTTCCCTGAGCTGCTAATAAGTTAGAGTATTCATTTAATTTATCAGCTAGACAACCACCACTGATGTCTTGGGCCTGTCCTCGTGAAAGCTCCACTGCCTTCCTCAAGATCATCACTTTTTCTACAAGGTCCTGAAATGAAACAAGACTCACTGTGTATGTCAACTGCATGTTCAATGATATATGCCGATTGTTCAGTTTGATCTTTTGATCATCAAAGATTTTTTTGTCTATGACATAAACAATTTTTTGTAAATATTTAATATTTATCCAAATATTTCAATTATGCAATGATTTCTGTATTGTTTGTAACAAAGTAATTATCATCGAAAATGTATGGCTTGAACAAGTTCATTGATTAGATTATAATGACTGCCATGTTCTATACCATGGTCATGGTGCATTACCCTAACATACATGTATATTCATCAATCTCATTTAACATTTTGACAGTTTGAAAAAATTCTGGCATGAAGTACACACCAAATGTCATGGACAATAATTCTTTAATTTATTATATGAGTATTATGCCAAAATACTCCTATTTTTTAAGTGGTAAAATAAACGATTGGCTTTTCCTGGGAAAAATATCTTGGTAGATGAAAACTTAATCCTCAATTTGGAATGTTCCCAGCAGAATTATAAGTATATTTTGCATAATGTGCATGATTTCCATTAACAATCATTACCCATTTGATTTCTTTCTGACACTATGTACTACTATGTACAAACCTCTAAAGCTAATGGCGAGTTCTGGGACTCAGTGTTGTTCAACCAGTTTTGGACCAGATTCTCCAAATTACCAGAACATATATAACACAGACTAGCATACATTGAATATTCTCCTCCCACCTCGTTCTCTAACCTCATGGCCAAGGTATCTGTAAAATACGGGTCAGTATATCAGGATTACAAAAATAGGTGTTTCTTTCATTCATCATGTCATTTCGTTACGAGAATGCATAATTGAAAGATGATTTTTTAAACTTTATTTTAGTTCTAATTGCTTCTTTATTGTTTGTATGAAAACAGGAATTTATTTAAAAATAGATGTTTACAATAGTAACAAATTTATATTCTCAACATTATCAATGTTTGTGTTTTGTTTGTTTGTTTGATGGTGTTTAACGCCACTTTCAGCAATTTTTCAGCTATATCATGGCGTCCAGTTTTAATTGGGGGAGGAAGCCGGAGTACCAGAGAAAAACCCTGACCTGCGGTAGGAAAACTGGCAATCCTTGTCAATTAAGATTGAAGTCGAGTAAACCCTGCCTGCAGTGAGAATCGAACCCGCAATCTCAGTGTTGACAGACAATGTGATCAATAGTAGACGAACTACCTTGACCACTCGACCACCTCAATGTTTGTGAAATATGTGTCATGTTCATATATGGGATATTACCTACACGTCTACAATTTCAGTAATACTAAATGACAGGGTTAAATCAATAAAAATATTGCATTGGAAATGAACATGAGCAGTAACATTGAGAATACTTCATAACCAAGGTACCCTGTACATGGGAATGAAGATGTGCCGACTGGTCATCCTCGAGTGTAAAATAAAATGTATTTGTTTTATTGAAATTATTTACAAGTATGCTGATTTCAGAACCCTTTCATCATGTTTAAGCTTACCACACAATGGAACAAACTCCTCAGCAGAAGCATATGTCAATATTAAGGCCAATGCTTCCTTCCAATTGGCTATATCACAGTTTTCTACTATATGGGACCAGTTATGTGTTACTACAGATGATATCAACTGTGAATAAAATTATAATTATGTCAAATATGCTTCAAATTATCTCAGTTAACACTGACAGTAATCACCATAGTATTCAAGATTGAAAACAAATTAAACTAAATTAAATTAAATTAGTTTAGGAGATAACAGTGTATTAATACAGTTAAACCTTCAAGGAACCACTAGAATAAAACAAAGAGTTTTGTATTTAAGATAGGTCTTTTAAATCAGACTGTCAATTTGAAACTTGCACAGATCTAAACAGAATGGAATTATAGGACATTTTTTTCTACAAAGGCCATCTTTTAAGCAGATTTGTACCCATGAATACATTCAACTGATTTACAAATCGGCCTATAGGAAAAGCTAAGTAAGATATCGGCCCATCTCTGACACTTTTTAACTTGACCATAAAAAAATAATTTTAAATTGGACTTAGTATACATGGGATTGTACTCAAAATCCATTTTTCAAGCAATCTATTGAAAACTGACAATTTTGTTCCTTTTTTTATTGACCTTACTCAAAAACTACATATGAGAGTGTGCTGAAAATTGTACATTATTTTCATTTCATACATACATATAGTACTTAACAATCATGCAAAGTTAACAAAACTTGGTGATGCCTTTTTAAGTTATCATCTGGAAACCACCACAGTAAAGACTGACGAACGGACAGTCATATCCAAACGGAGGGTATCACATAATACCCTGCCATTTTGTGTTATAAAAACAGATTAATAACGAAAAGTTATGTACAAAAGAGCATGGATATAATGAAATGAAATAAATTGAGACAGCAATTAAAATACTAACATCTATGACAATCTTCTTAGGCACTTTAAACTTTTGGGTAACCACTCAAAAAATAGAAGACAATCTTTAATATTTCCTTCTGTAAGTATTTGGCGAAGAAACTTTGAACTACCCATCCATAGCAGTTATTTGAAACGCCTTACTATGGGTGCCTTATATATTTTTAGGATACAGTCGTAAAAAAGCCAACACTAAAATTTAATCAGTTCACCAAAGTACAATAAAAAAAAAGTATAAACATACTCTGCTTAAACTACTGCTGTTCTTAGCAAAATATCTTTTTTGAGTTCTCTGTAACAGTTCTGGACCTCCAGCTATGGCCAGTAGAATAGCTTCTGCCATTTTATTTTCACATAAACATAGTTCTACTGCTGCTTCAAAGTTACCCATTAATAAAGCCTGGCTTAAAAATCCATCTCCATCTGAAATCATACAAATATCATGTAACTAAGAGACACTGCTTGGCACTTAATGGAAAACACCCCCTTTTCTATGTTCACTCAAGCATATATATATATAACTACATATCCAGTGTCATGAAGATGTGAAGTCATCTTCATGCAAATTAGAAAAACTGTGAGCAAAGAACACTAATTGTTTACCACATCCCCCCCTCCCTGCTTCACAATTTAAAAACAAAAACAAATATTAATCTGATCAAAATGTAAGATATCAAGTGCACAATGGAACTATGTGGCAATGGTTCTGTGAAAGGTTTATAAAATTCCATTAGATGGTGTAGGTGGAATTGGAGATAAGAGATGGACACCCCCTTATGTCAATGACAAAGTCCAAGTTTTAGTATGGGAAACCCCAAATATCATTCCATCAAAATGTTAAATATCAGGTGCACAATGGCACTATGTTACAATGATTCGAATTCCATTAAGTAGTGTAGGAGGAGTTGCACATAAGAGAAAGTGCAACTGACACCCCATAACTATATACTCCTCTGGGCAAAATATTCATGAATATAATGCTCATCCATGTTAAAACAACAATAAAGTATGGAATCTATGAATTATTTCTTAAGTTTTTCTATGATCCACTGTATAATTACTGACCAAAACTAGACGCAATAATACTGAAATGAATATTAAATTTAAAAAGTTAGTCTTTCTATGTGTCTTACCATCATCTGTAGGTATACAAAGAGGAGAATGCTGAACTTTGTCTTGTTGGGCATGTGCAGCAGCTATGTCATCAAAAGTTGAAGACAGGTTACTGCTAACAGACAAATCATCTCTACTGCCTGGTGTCTGTAATGAATATGATTTTATATTATAGCTCACATAAAAACCTTGCATTCTGATTGGTTAGCAAGCCGTATACATCAGGCTATGTATACGTCTACAGCCGTATACATAAAGCATAGTTTTATCCCGTATGGGGCCCCTGGGACAACAAATCATCATGGCCGCCTTCGTTCCGCTTCGATTGAAAAAGTAACAAAATGAAACAATGTCTAACTCGAACATGTTTTAAACGACGTAAATAAAATGATATGTAATATATTTGTTTAAATAACAGAAGGGAAGTAAATTAAGAAACAAATCTACTCAAATTTCAGCGATAGAAAGCACAGAAAAAGGGGGGTGGTTCTGGCCAATAATGTCAGTCTCAGGTCACAAATCCTGTATGATCTTTTGTGTCCTCTATAAAAGTGTGTCAATGCACAAAACAACAAACGAGAAACTTGATCTCAAGCGCACTAAAAGTTAATAAATACATGTGTACCTACACTGCATCATCATGCACTCTAGGGACAAGACATCGTCAAAATCCGTTGATATTCATTTTGATTTCCATCGTCCAAAATCCAATGATATTCATTTTAATGGCATCAAAGTGACATTACCGTCAATAACTAGTTTTCTAATTTTAATTCACTTATCAACGTCGACATCCACACATCAATCAAAACCAACACAAGCTCCACAGATATTGAATTTGGTGCTTCGCAAACTTTTACCTTGACACTTCCCAGTTTAAGGATACAATTGGGTTATTTATTGAACAGAAGACGATTAATATTTAAAAAAAATAAATTTTCGCTGTTATTTAATATATAATAATATTTCCTTATTTTTATAAATTTAATGTTCAACAAAAATATATTTTGTTTTTATATAAACTTTAGTTATAAATCCTGAATGGGCCTCGATCGTTTAAGCGTCATAAAAGTAATGATGGGGTGCCATAAGGGACAATATTTATTGAATATATTTTGATTTTATCAATAATAACGTAATTTGCCCAATTCCAGAGTGTAATTTTGTTTTATAAAAACTATTAATAAAAATGCATTTTTTTTAAATATTATGCGTTCACTTAAAACGTATATTTTCCAAACAAATACGGATAACTTGATCACGTATCCAAAAAAATTTACGCTACATAGACCTAGTTCTTAAATATTTGTTTTTCCCTTAAAATATTCCCAATTTAAGATGTGAGCTATAATATAATAGTTATTCCGGTCTTAGACAGGGTATATAATGTCACATTCACGGCTTAGGATTGATATTCCATTCGCCTTCGGCTTATGGAATATAAATCCTAAGCCGTGAATGTGACATTATATACCCTGTCTAAGACCGGAATAACATATAATATTAGTGACTCAGGCAATAGCAATATTAGTACAGGCAATACCACTGTTCCTCATGCAGTTAATATATCATTACAGAGCCCTCTATATAAGCAACCATTGCATAAATACACATTCAAGTACTTTTTATGCAAGATATCTTCAAATAATGCACTTTCAATGTTGAGAAAAAACTTAATAATTCAAGTCCAACATGAATCCTTGTCAGAATATGACTCCTTATGATAAACAAAAGACAGGTTCGAACAGCACGAAATATATCTTGAACATTTTGTATCCAGCAATTATAAAGAAATGAAATCACCAATTTTCTGTGATTAACATGCACACATGTACTTATGTACTAGATATTAACCTGTATCCAACTTCCTGTAATAAATATTAACCTGTATCCAAATAAAATTTGATCTGTGAGGTAGCTCAACAGCTCAAATTAACTTAAGTGCTAAACTTGTGTGAAATGGATTCATTTAAATAAAAGATTCAACTTCAGAGGTATAAACTAATCAGCAGTTATCTCATCCCATTTGTGCATGACAACAACTCACCTTTGATCCTACACTTGGAGATGCCTGTCCTCCGGATGCTGCACCTGCTGTTTTGTCCTGAAAAAAAGATAAGTAATAATCTGCAGATGCCAAGATACATGTAGTTTTTTTTTCAGATAACTTGTTAACCATTGGTTTTCTTATCTTTATACTTTGCAATATTTAATTTGTTTACTGTAAAACTGTACATGAGGCCTATTAATAAACCATGTTAGCATTTATGAAAGTAACTCTGAAATAGAAATACCATGTCTGGGTAGTCACACGTTCTTAATGCTAAACATTATAAGTCTTATAGAAGTTAACAACTGCTTCCTTGAATCACAGGTTTTATTAAAACAGTCCTTAAGAAAATCTAGTCAATAAAAAACATAAGGAGACAGCCTACAGGAACACATGAGCATCCTAAAAGTGAGCATCACACATTTTATGGTTCATGATGTTTCTACAGAGCACCCTAACAGTGCCTCTGCATTCCATTTGTGATGTGACATCTTTTTCTTATGCTTAGTGACATCACAAAAATGTTAATACAGACACATTTTTGTTGTTATTTATAAAATAAACACTTCACTTTTATTAATGTCAAAATTATTCTGGTCTACTTTTAAAGTAATTTTAGTGCTCTTTAACAATATTTTCTTCAGATAGATCAGTTACCATCTGAAATGCGTTTGTTCATATGGATCATGCGATTTTATTACACACAGGCATGTAACCGTATAGTTCCCATCTGCGATGCTCACTATCTTTTATTATGCATAAAATGTTTGCAATTAATATTTCAATTATTTCATTTCCTGATTGCAAATATACATTTTCCTTTAATAAGATGTTACTCTGAATAAAAAATGCAACATGTTGCAAAATACTTTATATTAAAAATCTCTGAACAGCTTGTATGGATTATACTTGATCTAATCATAATTTATTAATATTTATTTAATATTCTATCAAATCAAGTGTAACTTTGACAAAACTTATTTGTTAACAATTGCAAAATAGCTGAAAAGATGAAATAAACAAATGTTTAATTGTATAAAATGGAAGACAATTTTATAAAGAATCAACACCTTGAACAAGTTATACAACATTTTTGGGAAAAATGTGTCCTCTGTTTTGTTTTTAAATTGAAAAAGACAATTGTATTTTTTAAAATTCTTTGAGTTTTTTTTTTAATTTGTAGTGGTATATAGATCAGAATACTAACATTAGCATGTAACAGTGTCATTCTCTGAGCCAACTCCTCAGCATCTACTCCCTGGGATTCAAAATGGGAATCAGATGATACATGTGCTGCCACCTGCAAAATAGGATATGATCACTTAGAAACTTCAAGACTTACTGATTAATTTATTAAGAGGTGTTGGATGTCAAACGCAATGTAATTACATTATTAAAAACTTCTGAACTTTCAAATTATTTGGAGACGGATTAACTAATTGTTTTTTTTACAGAATATGCATATTACATACAGAAAGCTAACTTAATTTTCTAAGCTACTTACATTTTTATTATCTTTGATGTCAATTTAGCCGAGATAAACGATTTATATGTGTTAACATTAAGACATTACTATTAACCCTTACCTTTTTTGCCAGATCTGTTTTATCATAACCAAGTAGTTCAATATAGTGTTCTCTAGGTTCCTTCTCAAAATTCACCTAAAATTTACAAAACGTTAATAACAAATTAAAAATTTATCAAGGCTTTCCTGTCCACTATAAATTTTCACAACAATCAGATTTTCACAACCTGATTTAGCAACTGTTTAATGGCAGATTTTCCTGATTCCCTAATACCATTAAACATGCATTTTAAGCTCAAAGGCTCCTTAATAATAAAATACTTATTAGTAAAACATTTTGTCTTAACAAACTGGATCTTATTTGTTTTTCATACTACTGGCATTTCAAAATAATTGGTAATTAGTACATTTTCCCTTTTTTACAGATATACTTTCCAATTTTATTATACAAATTATATAAACAATATTATGGCGGGTATACAGCTGACAAACATGGCTAAGAAGTAATAACCACAATGAAATATTATTTAGAAATACTGTTACTTACTACGCTCAAGTGATTTCATAAGTCAAAAATGTATCCTGATTTGAAGAATAGTGGCACATTATCATGGCAATTAATATATTCCAGATGTGGTTTTCGTATGTAATATAAACAATTAAGCCAATATGCTTTAAATTGACCTGTTCAGAAGTGTATAATTATATAATATTTACCCTTAAGAAATTCCATATATTTTCTTGTATTTCATCAGAACTGTTAGCTGACTTCATGGCACAGAATTCCACATATTGTCCATTTAATAATGCTTGTTCTAACTGAGCAGAACTTGCTAACAAATCTGTCTCCGTCACAACCTGACTTATATATACATTCTTTGGTGAAGGCTGCTGTGTAGAACTACCAGAGCTTTCAAAACTGACTAGTTTTCCACCGAACTGAAAATATAAATCATAAAGATTTATAACTATTGACAGGGTTCCATATTAAGACTGCAGTTTGTTGTGTGGCATCTTTTTAAAAAGTTATTACAATTTGCACACATTTATTATTGCGAGTTAATGCTTCTTGATGATACCCCCCACTAGTTACTAACAAAAGATTTACACACTGAAAACAGTCAATAATTTATTATGACAATCAATAGCCGACTTTAAATAGAATAAATCAATTTACATGTATGGTCAGAGATAAACACTCACCAGTACTTATTTCTGGCTAGCCACAATTTTTATCCTCTGAGGTTCCTTTTTTACATTTTGTCATGGTTTTACACCACTTGCAGCAAATTTTCTATGTCATAATTACATCATAGCACAATACATTGTTTTCATTAAAGGGACAGCCAGGATACCCCCAACACAGCCAGCCAGGATATACCCTACCCACCCAGGTATGATACCCACAACCCAGCCAGCCAGGATAAACCCTACCCAGCCAGCCAGGATACCCACAACCGAGCCAGCCAGGATACCCCCTACACAGCCAGACAGGATATTCCTTACCCAAACAGATAGGATACCCCCAAACCAGCCAGCCAGGATAAACCCTACCCAGTTAGCCAGGATACCCACAACCGAGCCTGCCAGGATACCCCCTACACAGCCAGGCAGGATATCCCTTACCCAAACAGATAGGATATCCCCAACCCAGTCAGCTATGATACCCCCTACCCAGCCAGACAGGATAACCTCTACCCAGCCAGCAAGGATACCCACAACCGAGCCAGCCAGGATACCCCCTACCAAGCCAGGCAGAATATCCCTTACTTAAACAGATAGGATATCCCCAACCCAGTCAGCTAGGATACCCACAACCCAGCCAGCCAGGATACCCACAACCGAGCCAGCCAGGATACCCCCTACCAAGCCAGGCAGAATATCCCTTACTTAAACAGATAGGATATCCCCAACCCAGTCAGCTAGGATACCCACAACCCAGCCAGCCAGGATACCCACAATCCATCCAGCCAGGATAAATCTCTACCCAGCCAACCAGGATACCCACAACCAAGCCAGCCAGGATACCCCCTACCCAGCCAGGCAGGATATCCCTTACCCAAACAGATAGGATATCCCCAACCCAGTCAGCTAGGATACCCCAACCCAGCCAGTCAGGATACCCCTATCCAGCCAGCCAAGATACCCCAACACAGTCCCCTTAAATAGGTATTAAACTGTTATACTAGAACAAAGTAACCTAACTGATATTCCGTATGTGATAAAAGCTACACTTTAAGTTTCATTTTGTAGTATCGTTGTAAAAGTTGTATAAATCAATGCTCTGTGTCTTGTACGTAAAGATTTCAAATTTGACAGAACATGATAAAAATATTGACAACCACACAATGTGGATATTAAATATCAGCCAGCAAATATCATTCTTACTCAATTTTAATTTGGAACATTATAGTAGCAATCAAACTTACCCCAAAAGAAGCACCAACAGGTTTCCTCAACCATTTGGGGGGTTTCTGCAGGGGTATAATATTCTGTGACTGTTGAATCTGTTGTGCTGCTGCAGCCTGAGCAAATGGATCTATAGACTGGAAAGAATTTGTTATCTGAAAATACACAAACCAATACAAAAAATAAAAACTGTCACATTTAAATATAACATAGGTCACTGTAACATAAACATGAAATTTAGGTCACTTTACCTTAAACATCTAATAGGGCACTATCACAAATACATTAAATATAGGTAACTATCACATTATGATTTAAACACTACAAGCAGGTTAGGGTAATGGATCATATGATTATTTAAAACTAAAAAATTAATAAATGAAATTTTGAAAAAAAGTGCAAATGGGCCATTGACAAAATTTTCTGTACAAATTATTGTACATGACCTTCATGACTACTGGTTTCTTTAAAAGGTACCATGAATAACAAATTCTAGAGGTACTATATAACAGACTATGAAAAATCAACAAAAATAACAATTACTCTATAGATTTTAAGAACAACAAAACAGATAAAAATGCAGTTTTCATATAAACTGTGAATATTATGGTATAAGAAAATAAGAATTATGCATTCTCTCTGTAAAATTACATGCAATATCCCAGTACAAAAATTATACAATACATTACATTTAATCAAAATCTTTCTTAATTAAGAAAATAAATATGAAATCATCAATACCAAAAATCACAAAGATACAACTTGCAATTTTAAACTACCGGTATCCAACTTAAATAAAACATTCCTCATCAGTTCTATCGACTACTATCATGGAATTAACTTACACTTTTAAAGTAACTACATCATGCAATCATATCAATTTAATATTTTTTATTCAAGTACCTCCTGCTCTGAATAAAAATTAGTGTATCCATATTGAATATTTTGGTACTGTCCACTCATGCCTTCCATGTCCAAATGACACCTAATATCAATCATACAGCATGAAAGACATACCACGATTCCCAAGTACACGTTACTCTTATCATTTAAAGTCCTACCTGATGACCTTCATTTGTTATCTATTCAATTCCTTTAAATTTAAATGTCCATACACGTTTTTACATATTACAATTATCTCAATGTCTGCAGTATAAAGGTAGGTTGTCAGGGTGTGTTCACGTTTCTCCAACATTTGATAATTAATTAAAACAACTTCCAATTAAGTGTGGGGATTAAGGGGCATCTGAAGGATTATCATGTGTGATATTTACCTGTAATATTTACCAGTTTAATAAACTTTAATTAGTTATGAATTGTGTGTCTTAACTCATAATTTAGCATTTCATTTTACATAAAAGGAAATATCATATACAGTAATACAAAAATCTATAATTACGCTAGTATTAACAATATCTTATATTCAAATCATAATTAAACAGTGTTTGGCACGCTTAATAAGTTTTTCAAGCTCATAGAAGTTCGAAAAAAGTCATAAAATGTTATGAAAAAAGGCAAACCAGATGCAGGTGGAATCAAACCAAAGCCAAAGAAATTTAGAAACATTGACAACCAACTCAATGTACATCAGGAATATCACAGTCCTGTAATGCGGAGACAAACTGCATGGAAATTCGACATGAATGTTAAATCTGTTAATGTATCGAAATGTATTCGCAAAGGCTAGCCATACTTTAGTATTGCTATGCATAAAATGTTATAAAAAAATTTTTTAAATCACAATAATAATAATGAAGAAATTAATAAACAACAATAAAAAAACAGCAAAAGTTCAATTGCCCATCATTTTATCTAAATACTGTATTAAATATTATTTGTTGGATAATCCTTAACCTCTCCCTTTGAATGCCTCTTAATCCACTGTCTTAATTGGTTGTTGTTTTAGTCTAAGTGACAATGTTGGAGAAACGTGAATTTAAAATGAAGAATTTAGAAAACAATAGCTTGGCCATATATATAGTTTTGTTTACATATAATAAGAACTAATAAAATTAATTAAAAAATAAAATGTATAGACAGGTTGAATTTATTTTAATATATTTTATGGTATTATATAGGTATGTGATGCCAAAATGAATTTAGGGAGACAACATTATCCATATTTATATAGTATTTGATAGAGATGTACTGATGCCAAAATAAATTAAAGAAAACATGATAAGACCCATATTATATCGTGTTTGATTGGAATGTACCGATGTCAAAATAAATACAGGGATATATAATTAAACCCATATTATGTTGTGTTCCCATTGGAATACACTGATTCAAAAAATGAAAATAAGGAAGTATCATAATACTGTAGCTTCATTTTTATTTGTTGCATATCAATTTTCATGGTTTTCATGGACACTATCTACCCACGAATTCAAGACAGTATTATATCCTTGGGTGTTTAATTTACCTGTAGTGCATGAACATTGTATGTAAAAAAATAATCACAACCAACTGTATTCTTTGAGTCAACTTCAAACTTTATACTTAAGATTTAACAGTATTCGTATTTGTGTCGAAAAGAAAGAAATAAGACATACGAAAATGTATTATTTTATGTTTGTTTGTTTGATGGTGTTTAACGCCACTTTCAGCAATTTAAACAGTCAACTTCCAGTTGTGTATTTTACTCATAATTTCCTCCATATAGAGGATAACCACGAGTCATAAACCAACAATAATATTAAATATCTATCGATTTTAAGTAAATTAATTTTTAAAGACGTAATGATAATAATGCAAACAAGCTTTCTGTCGTCTATATGTCTGTAAAATTATCATGAGAACTTGAAAAATTACTTCCTGTTACGATTCAAAGTGCTCAAGTTTAAAATAAATAACTCCAATAAATATAAACAATATTTTAATGTTTAATGTTATTAATTACTGTAAAAACATCCTGTCATTATAATGAAGAACAGTTGCATTAATGACAAGTATATAAATGCATACATTTATTTTACATTTGATCTGGCAATACACGAATTTATATATCAAATGAAATGGATTGTTTTCTTAATCCACAAAAATTGATACCAAATGAATAATAATGAAACCACAGTACCCATTTTATATGGTATTTGATTGGAATGTACTGATGTCAAAATCAATGCACGGAGACATCATTATACCAATATTTATATGGCATTTAATAATGTGTACCACAATGAATATATGGAGAAATCACTATTCTAACGTTGTATGGAACTTGATAGAGATGTACCCCATACAGAGTAAAAAATGGGAGACAACACTATACAAACCTTGTCTGGCATTTGAATGGGATGTCCTCCTCCCATCAGTGAGTACATGGTGACATGACCATCAAATGAAGAACTAGAAATTATGTTAGGATTTCTTGGACACCATTGGACATCAAAACACCATTGTGTACAGGTAGGTAATTCATATACAACCTACAATATGTAAATCCTTGTTTTAATGCATGTCTAAAAATATATTGAAACAAAAAAAATGCATTACAGTTTGAGATTTTTTACGAATGATTATTGGTTTCAAAACTTTCTGGAATCAATTATGATAGAAATATCATAAAATAAAAATTTAAGGACTGCTTGAGACTCCAATTCAATTGTCATAAGGAGACATTAAGTAGACCAGTACATACATCACCACCAGGTACATCCGAGTTAGGATTCCAGCACAGTATTCTGTTATCTTTACCACAGCTCAACAATAAATCTGAATCCTGAGAACACCAAGCTATATCTAGTACACCTCTGTAAAGACAAGATTTGTCATAGGTTAGTTTGGAAATACTTACAATTATGGGTACAAAATAATGTTCAATTTGATAAAGAAATTGGGTAGGAACATCAGACACATGAATAAAGCCTCCATGATTTTTACCATGGCCAGAGAAAAATCTTTTTGAAACTTAACATATTTTAAACTTGCAATAAATTTAAACCTTTTTAATTTATTTACTTAAACACTGCAAATATATTATAAGGAAATAAAACAACAAGTGAAAAGATAATCAGCTGAATGTTTTACAATTTAACATGAACCAACCTTTGATGATTTTCAAATGATTTCACTGGAGATGTAGCATATCTTAGATCCCAGAGTTGTATAACTGGAGTATGATCGTCTTCTGAGGACAGACACATTTGTGTAGCAACTTCTGGATGCCAAGCAACTTTGCTACATTTGATCTGCAAAGTGTAATTATTAGTTTTATAAATCTATTGCTACATTTAAAAGGAAAAAAATCAATAATAAATCCGTTTCTTACCACAATAATCTCAAAATATAACAATATTGATCCCTTTGTGGACTAACAGGGAAAACAAAATGTTCTTAATATTATTTTATAAATGTCTTTTAATTTTTTTTAAATTTAAATATTTTTGCATTATCTGGAATATTTATGCATGTGTTTATACTGCATGAATTGTCACGTTTTAAAGCCTTAGCCAGTGAACAAACAGGATACTGCATGAATTGTCATGTTTTAAAGCCTTAGCCAGTGCATGAATTGTCATGTTTTAAAGACTTAGCCAGTGAACAAACAGGATACTGCATAAATTTTCACGTTTTAAAGGCTTAGCCAGTGAACCAACAGGTTAAGTTAGTATAAATATCTTGAAATGTGAACTTAATATTTTAATTATGAAAATTCAACACAACCAGGATAATTAAATTAAACGAACCAATTTAATTGTAAAACCTTGTAAAGAATATTGTAGATATAAAAAATATTTAACATATCATAATTCATTTAAAAAAATTAACTTAAGACGACATAAAGTTTGCAGAGACCTAATGTTTCTTCTCTCATTCATTTATCTATAAGAATTGTACAGTACAAGCACAGATACGAAAACAAGATCTTACCCTAGACATACTGTCACTGACTTTAATTATAGGTTCATTTTTCCTGAGATCCCACACAACACATCGAGAACCAAAGGTGGATGCTAGAATATGCTGAACTTGTCTGTTCCATGCAACACATGACACATCTTCAGCTGGCTATAAAATTAAAAAAATACATACAAGTATATTTATCCGCTAATCTGTTTTGTTAAAACATGCACCTGGAATCAAGAGGTAATAAAACAAGACCATTATATTTGATGGTGATGAAATATAGAGATTTTCCAGTTAAATTCCAGTAAAACACATGTGAAATAAATTCAGTTCTTTCACTCCCTAAAAGTGACTTCACAATACATGTCCTCAAAGACATCCCAAGCAATAAAGATGCGCAAGAACATTGAAAACAAATTTTCTCTAAATATTGGTTAATGTAATAAACAGGGTGATCAATCATGCATCGTGAATATTGAAATCACCTTTTGCCGAAATGCATTCATATTTTAACTTGTATGTGGGAAGTTCCAAGCATATGTTTAATCTTATATGCGTTCTGCAGCACTTGTGATAATATTTTCAACATTCAATGATGTCTACTGTGTTAAGATAAAAATCATTGTCCAGCTGTTTAAGGCCAATTGTTTTAAACTGACTCCTATATGGAAAAACATAATCATTTTTATAAAGTTTATATGTGCAAGTTTCTGCATCATTATCCTACAACTATAATATAAAGATTTATAAGTATTTCACACTATTTGCATGACTTAATTATCAGCCATATCTTTTCACTGCTAATGGGAATTAAATAATTTTTGTTAAGACTTAGGTCCACATTTTGTTATAATTAAGCATTAGAACAATTTCGGAAATCATGAACTAGGGGTACGAAGGCACATTAGGTAGACACTGACAATTCGTCACATATTGAATAATTCTTTTGTGACCTTAAATTCTCTAACATAAACACAAATAACAACAATACAAGTCTGATCTTTTGCAGTATAACCAAAACAAAACTATTTGTATATATTGATAGATACCTGAGATTTAGCCCCAGGTGTCATAGGGCTTTCTGATTTATTAAGATCCCAGATAAATATCTCAGACTCGGAAGCTCCAGATGCCAGTAAATTTGTCTGAAAATAAAACAATTCAATACAGAATAACAACACACTTCTATATATTGTATGAAATTTTATATCAAGAGTTTAAACAATACCAATTGATGGACTCCTAGATAAAAACTAAAACTAATTTGTAATAACTCTGGTTCACTCAACATCAAACAAAATCATGGTTACCAGCATGTTTTTTTTAAATCGACAAGAATTTCTTCCATTTGTAAGAAATATACAAGTGTTTACTTGTTGTCAGGGAAATAAATACTATAATTTTATAAACAAATTTTTAATATTTACAAGGTTTTTCAGTGCAGTTACCTAACTATTACAATCCTACTCCTGAGGTTTTTATGAAGTGATTTCTTGTGCTTATATAACTATATAACTTTTATATTTGAACATGCTTATATACCTGGAAATTATTAAAGTCTAATGCTTTCACAGCTCCAGTGTGTTTATCTTTTTTAAACAACAATTTGTCTGATCCTTTGATCATACTGGATCCATCATAACAGAACAAGTTACCATTGTCAGCACCTGCTACAATAACACCAGAGGATTCATCTGATATCCCATGGGAACCCCAAACAATTTTGTGAAATCTACAAAATTACAGAAAAACATCAGCATTAAACAATTGTACAAAATCTCTAATCTTACATCTTAAATTTTGATCAGCTAGCCACAGTGTAAAGTCACAAACCTTTTAATTCTTAAGACTTTTTTATTTATATGCCTATATAGTTAGCATAAATTACAGTAAATTAATTACTTACAATTTACTTCTCTGAAGTGGAAATGGGACTTTTTAAGCCACAGAAAACCATGTTTCATAAATCAATCTCTATATCTTTTTGGTGTAGTCGCAATCTTCAATCAACTAAGGATTTTCCATACTAAATATTGTTCATTTTATGCATAAAATAGATTTTTTTTTCATTGTCTGCCAAAAAAAAAATGAGTCTATTTGAGAATTATTAATTCTTACTGTTCAGATTTGAATTTGCTGAAAATACAGTTGAACAATTCATTTTTTAAACTTTCTACTATAAATTAAGGCTATCTGGGACAAGGGGAAAAACTGTCAAAAAAGTCAGCAGAAAAATGACAGCAAATTTTTCCACCTCAGAAATTCACAATATTTGTCCATGACTAATGGATACTAACCCAGACAAGAAAGATGTTGAAAAGAAATAAGATATCAGAGTAGTGTTTTTTTAAAGTTATGAATGTATACAGTACCATACACTAAAACAAACTTTCAGTTCCTACTGAAACAACAAGTGTGGACTGTGAGCACGCTCACAAAGGGATATTCCCCGCTTTGCTTCAAGTCCAATTATCTCCCCTGAATAATATCTGACAGCGACGAAAATTCTTCATGCACATCTACATATGATGTACTTCCTTCATGTAAAGTTTCATCAAAATGTGTCAAACAGTTTATGTGGAGTTGCGCTTACGAGGTCTCGCACTGAATACTATATTTTAAACGTTTGTCCAATTATCTCTCCTGAAAAATATCCGACAGTGACCAAAATTCTTCATGCACATCTACATATGATGTATTTCCTTCATGTAAAGTTTCATCACAATCTGTCAAGCGGTTTAGGAGGAGAAGCACTTACAAGGGATGTGGACAGACAGACAGATGGACGGACAGACAGACAGGGTGATTCCTACCCCCCAAACAAGTTTGCGGGGGTATAATAAATTACCTATGTTCTGAAGGTATAGAAGCTACCAATGGCATCTGAAGGGATGAATCGGTCAAATCTAAATGGTAAATCTCTAGTGCTGCAGATGTACTGTAAAGAAAAAATACCAAAAATATATATAGTTCTTGAAAACATGCACAAAACTGGAATTCTGTATTTTAGAAAAACAGGACAATAGTTGCCAACATATCCAATCATCCAAGCATACAAGTGAAGTAGCAAGGGGTCATGGGACAAAGCCCCCACCATCCAACAAAATGAAAAGTTATCTATAAAACAATCTAACAATATTGACAACAACATATCCTACTGGATGAAAAATAGAAGCTACATGTTTTCGTTTCACATTTCAAATTGGGATATTGTCTGTGCTTTGCATTAAAAGACTATTAATATAATTACGGTACACTAATCTAAGAAAAACTGAAAGCAGAACAATCTGACACACATATAGAATATCGAGCTTGCTCTGGGTTCTATAAAGTTGGTGCCGAAAAATCGCCAACTGCATTTTTCTGTTGCCAATTTCCAAAATCTGGTGCTAAAGTAAAAAAAATTTTTCATGCCAATATATTCTTCATGTCTTTGTGTATTATCATTTAGGTCACTGACACACACTGTTCTTTCATTCTATTTGGCTTGTCAGTATTAGACATGAGCAACACATTACTTCTTCTAAATATGTCCTACTTTAATGTGGAGGTTATATTAAATTAATCAACTTCTCATGCTATAGGAGAGATTGAAAAACAAAAGGATGGAGGACAGTAAATACAATGCTGCATTTATATTTTGCATTTGATTCTGATACTATAAGTAAATTCAAGTAATTCGCAACCACATATTGGTAGATAACATTGTAGACTGTAACACTGGGTCCCTATTGAGATATTGAATTCAAGTTAATATAGCATTAAAGGTAAAATACTCAATTTTTTTTTAACTTTTTAATTTTAAACATAATTAACCACAAAATTTTTACAGACATATTGTTTAAAATGTGTTTTTATATAAGTTATTATTTGCAGTACAAATTAGACAAATCTGCCAGGTGCATTTGTGTTTCACGGAAAAAACAAGGGAAGTAACTGCATTGTTAATTTTATTTTTTTAGAAATTTTTTACATTTTGCCCTCGATCTAATTCTGACCCATAGTTTGAAAATATTAAAAGAAAAGACAAGAAAACTGTTCAAAAACTTTTATCTTGCACTATTTTTAGATTTACAAGATCAAAGAAATTATGTTGATCAACCATTATGCAATACAAGCTTTTGACACCTACTGCCAATTGTTAAGGCCACAAACTATCTCTAAATTGTGTCCTTATGTGTGGGAGTGATCTAGAAGAACACCTTTAATTAATTTATGGTCTTATTTCTGGTTAATTCATTCAGTTAGCAACTGAGTTATACTGGCGCAAAAAAAATTGCCAAAGACAATATTGTGTCGCCAATTGAAATAAAAAAATCTCAAATGGTGACATTGGCGAAGCCCAGCACCACCCCTGACAGGACCCCAAAAAATAAATACATTATACTATTGTTTTATGACTTTCAAAACTTTATAATTCTCTAAAGTTACAAAAGAAAATTTTGACCCTGAACATGGGGTTTTATTACCAGAAATATTTTTAACATACCTAAATGTAGCATCAAGCTGCTGGGCTGCAGTACCAGCTACAATATACACTGGAAACTGTTTCTGTGGTGACCAAGCCACATTGGCTGTTTTGTCTATCTCTTTTACTCTCATTTCTGTTCTGTGAATGATAGTGTATAATTAATGTATTTTATTATTGTTAAGTAAAAAAAAAAAAGTTTTCAAATGTGACTGATTGTATGCAGATCCTTCATAATCTTACTGGATGAACATTTTTTTATTTGATAATATTGGGAGACACAGAAATGTGTTCAACCAGACCTGTGTTGTAATATCTACATGGGTAGCATCCCAGATTGCAGACTCCCATATTGCCGAGTCCAGTTAGCTGATTCCCAAATTGCAGACATTGAAAAATGTTAAACTATATGTTATTATTGATTTTAGAAAAAAATTATGTTTTGTCTGAGAAGTTGTTTGTTAATATATCGATTTCATGGAATTAGTTTCATGAAGATCTTTGTATTGCTTCGCATAGACGTAAATATTTAAATAAAAAACAATAGATAGACCTATAATTTTTTCCGTTAATTTGCCATCAAGCGCTAGATTTATAGCAAAGCAACTAATATATCATCATCTAAAGTTGTCAGCGTCGAATAAGTGTTGTACACCTCTCTCATGGAATCGTGGGATTATTGGCAGCTCTTTGACAAAGTATTTTACTCCAGCATGTCCAGTTTCTCGTTGAACTCAGAACATCAGCTTGTGTTGCGAAAAGGTTGTGTTTTCAGGGCTCGCGTTGGAGGGCGACTCGGGCGAAGAAGTCGCCTTATCCTGGTTCCACTTCGCCCTCGATCATCTTACAAAGCGAAGTGAAGTCGCCCTTTCATTTTGTAGAATCGCCTGATGTAACCTTTCAAATTTTATTCCCATTTTGTTAAGAAATCATCGTTTTTTGATACAGCGTCATGTTTATTATGTTTACGCGCCACAAAGTCAACTGGTACCCTTTTAACTTTATTTTTCGTATATAAAGCGTAGGTTTAAAATACGACCAGAAACCAGTACAGAGCAAAAATACGTGAAAGTTTCCAGAGCGGATATGAATTTAATTCCGGAGATTGCAAATATACGATGCTGATAGTGTTGAAATGAGTATTGCAATCATAGAAACGTAGTAAAAAATAGTATTTTGGCATTTACTTTAAACAAATTTAAGTTAAATATGTTTAAATACTTTTAACAGATTTGTCACAATGATTTAATTTTCTATTCCTAGTTCTAATAGTACTTCATTATAATTCAATCAATTTGTAAACCAATGACACAGAAACATTTTTTTAATGAACAGTTTTGTGACAGTTGATACTTTTTTTTATTGTTATGTTTAATACATGAATTTATGAAAATGTGTGATAAAAGTTAATCAAATCTTTTACTTTATCCTCAATAACTTGAAAAAAACAAAACAAAATAGGACGCTTTCGCGACATATAATGCAACTTCTCCCTGTTGTCCACCCACTTCTCCCTGTCAGCCCCACAAAAGAGAAGTGACTTCTCCCTATAATTTTGACCCAGCGTGAGCCCTGGTTTTCAGTTACACAAAATTAATCAATTTTTTTTTAACTATTGGTCACTAATTTTAATTGTTATATTGTCAAACAATTAAAACTTTTTTCAAATAAGTTGTAAGTTATTCCTAAAATAAAAAATATTTTAGCTCAAATTTGTTTTATTCTGCAATTTGGGAGTCGGCAAAATGGACTCGTCAAATTAGGAGTCGGCAATTTGGGACTCGTCAAATTAGGAGTCAGCAATTTGCATATGGAGAGCTCTAACCCTTCCATGCTCCCATCAGTCTAAAATGTGTTAGTCTGCAAGGTATTCTCAGTATTCTAGGATTCCTATCTCCTGTCACCCATGGGCTGGTTGATATATATATCATCATTACAGAGGTCTTTCACAGAATGCATGTTTTGGGCACAAATGGCTCCATTTTGTAAGAACTACACCACCTGATTTCAAAGTATCCTTAAGATTGTAATTAGAACAAGTAAATGTTAACTCTAAATTTAAAATGAACAACAGTTTGCTTTATATCAGTTCAGAGTCAAAATCTTTCATTCTCCAATACGCCATCCTAAGAAAGTTCCACCATGTTGTCGGGTAGCATTCCAGTTTGCAGATTCTCAATATGTCGACTTCCAGTTTGCCGATACCTTATAATTCAGCCAATTAGGAAAATTATGTAAATTAATTATAGTAATTAAATAATTATATTAATTAAATAAACATTAAAAGAATTTTATTTGTTACTAAACTTTGTAAATTATAAATTATCATCTTGGAACTTTATGTGTTTTGAATCAATATGATAACCTAATAATTTTCAATTGAGAAAAAGTGAGTTAATGAAAGTCACAAAACTTAACTGGTTTATGGATGATTAGAAAAATTATACCACCATTACTTTTAGTGATCTTTCACAATTATAAATTATCAGCTAGGGACCTTTTTTTTTGTTTTCAATTAATACGATCAGCTCATAATTAGTGATAGAGAAAAAAGGTATTGGTATTTTATTTATAATGTTTACATAGAAAAGTTCTAATAAGAATACACCAAGTTGAGTTACCCCCTCCTTTCCCGTATTGCAGGCATCATGTGTAAATTAAATTTCACATCTTTCCCATCAATATTATGGATAATGAACACATTAACCTACAATCAATCATGTATACACCTTGTAGATTGTTCTTAAAGGGTTGGATATCAAAGAATCAGCAAACTGTCCTCTGCGAATTGACCAATTTCCAGATTTACATGATGTATCCCCCCTTTTACTTCCTGATAAAAAAACTATGGCTGTCATTACTAAAAGACTATGATATCAAAATAAAGATTTTGGATTGTTTTTATATTGTTTGTCTATGCCAATTAAATTTTTCATCTTATTAACCTTATTAGTAGATGTTACTAGCCATAGGCAAAAGGTGAGTTTGAATACAACACGGATGTCACTGGTAAGCTTGTTTATTCAAGCTATAAAACAGCTGGGGTTCTACCTCCAATTAGCATCAGGTAAATAGGGTAATGAACATTGGTTAATTAACTAATGATCACATTTACACAGCAGGCGGTTTTAATAACCTTCCTCACTCAGATATTGGCACCTGTCATTCAACTGAAGCGTGAAAATTTATCAAAGACAATTGTCCATTTAAAAAAGTTTCAACAGGACAAAGTAGCCGCAGTTTTTAGTGCCGGAAGTGGACACTAGGTGGCGTTTTTTAAATTGGAAAGTCGTCAATTGGTATTCTGCAAACTGGTACTAAATCTGTTGTCATCATAATTTCTATTTATAAACCTAAAATTACAGTTGTTTCATGTGACTGTTTCACAGACAAAGTATTTGGAACAGAAACATCAATACAAACAACAAAAAGGAAACAATCAAATTAAAGGGATTCATAATAAAATGGCAAAGTTCATTGACAACAACATGATCATATTGTCTAATAAGAAACATGTCGTCCCTAGTCAGTGGTGGAAAATTTTTCTCCTTAAGGTCAAGCCCAGGGCTTTTTAAGATTTTTAATGCCCAAATCCAGCTGTTATCATTCAAAGCCCAATTGATACCAAGATATTTTGTAACTGGTATATGACAATAAAATGTATGCATAATATTTTTAAGTGTCCAATCCCGTGGTCGCGTTCTGTTAACTTGATATTGAAGAGCGACCCTATCAACTAGCTAGATTTAATAAAACAACAACAAGTAAGCGCTTGAATCGAAACACAAAACCAGTTACTTTCAAACGCCAAACTGATTCTAATTAGAATTTTGATTTATTCATTTCGGATATAGTAAATAGATTTAACCAGGAAGTAATCTCTCGATGTTGTTATGCTAAAATAAAAACTATCAATCAAGATGTAAAATGAAATTAAAGAAACTTGTTTTATTTGAATAGAAAGGCCCGACTGACTTTTTTTCTATGGAAAAAAGCGTGCCCGTAGCTACAACTGCACTGTCCCGGGCGTCGGACTAACACATTTTTCCACCCCTGCTAGTGCATTTTCACGTAGGGTCTAAGATTTTGTATGAGATGTTTGACAATTGTGTTTAAAAAATGCAATTTTTGGATAAACACAACCTCTTATCACAGCAGCCCTAGCATCTGCTTCCTGATAGAAACACAATCCAACAAATCTTTAACTTTACATGTCAGATTTGAAAGCTTTGCTTAGCACTCATTACTGCATGTATCTTGATTGTTTTAAGTACTGAACAGACAAAAGTAATTAACTAATTTCTTACTTACAACTCAATAAAAGAAGTTTAATGAAATGTTTTTCTCATGCAAAAAATTGTCAGACGTTACGAATGATCACGAATACCGGTCGCCTTTCTTCATCACTTAAAGTGGATTGCAATACCTACCGAGCTTCTTTATGACTGCTTTATTGAAAATGGATAAATATTTTATCTATGTTTAACTATATTGTGTGCAAATTATGTGGCGAATACACGTTTGAATGTTGAAATTGACAGTTCCACGTCTGTCTGCATACCAACGTGGCAAAGGAAGCATATCCCACAAGTCCTTGCAGTTCCGGATTTTGATAAACTTCCTGTTTCAGATTTACACATGGTTTGAATTTATCAGATGGCTACTTGGTCATTAAATCAGTATTTTCAAACTCTAGATGATGCCTTGCAGGAAAGAGATGGCATTAAAGTTGCGGAATTGCTATCATTTCAACATCCACATATTCAGAATCCGCGTTTGATGGTAAGCTGAAACTGCAGCATACCCCTATACTATACTATAGACATTGCATGGCTCTTAGGCTAGCCTATAGGCTGTATTAATGCTAATTGCTTTTACTGTTTTGGCCCCCCCCCTTTTTGATTTGTGCTACATTTTTAGCAAATGTATACATATTTAGAATATAAGCCTGTGTGATACAGGTCCTTAGTTTAGGCAAATGTGCCTCTCTGACCTGTTAGAGTTTTGTGGCTACCTGCTTCCGGTCTATATATATGTCATGTATATGTAATGTCTGTGCCAATACTTTCTTTAATTGCAACTGAATTCAATGAATAATAATTATTTAATGATTATTAAAATGAACTACTAACTAATTTTAAGTGATTAATTAGAATATATGCTCAGATAGGTGATCTGATTTTTAATACTTTTGATCATAGTTTCACCAAAGAAATGCAGGTACATGTATGGATTGGTTTAACAAGGTTTAATTACCTAAACTGTTCTCAGAAAATTTTTATTTATAATTTCAAAATCCCAAATTATAGCACTCAAGATTCAATGGGAACAAGGTATAATTGCTAATTTATTACCAAATACTAAACTTTGATTTTGATAAAAGTTGAAAATGAAAGGGACCAATGAAAGATGGGCAATAAGCCTCAAAAATGTAAATTCATATTATTATTTGTAAAAGAACATTAAATTTTAAAAACAGGTATCTTAATACACATAATACAAATCAGTAAAAAATGCAATAGAAAATAAATTTCTTTTATATTACAAGTGTCACAAAACATTTATTTTTATTTAATTCAAGATTTAAACTTTTTGATGTAAAAACTATTTAAATATATAGCTGTATCAAAAAACAATCACTTGATACTCATTTTGTTTAATCCAATTAAAGTGTTATAACCAATTAAGTAATGGTGTGTTCGCAACCATGTAAGATATAAATAGACTTTGCTTCATTGCCAGATTATATTGCACCAATTCAACTGTTTAAACAAATTATAGATATGAACTAAACAAAAGTATTTACACATCTATTTATTCCATTTTGGCTATGGTCCATTTTTGTTTTGGGATGAAATGTCATGTAATCAAAAATGGCTCCACCATAAGTAAATATAAAATTGCCCACTTTCAAAAATGCCCCTAATTATTGAAATTGTTATAGCTATTTAATTAGGTAGTATTACCTTGTGTGTAGGGCTTTATCTAGATTTATGTACAGTTTAAGGACCAGATATTGACTGTTTATCTTGTTACAGTCAGTCAGAACCAAAGACTTTTCATAGTACCCATAAAGATTTTAGATTTTGCTCATTCCATGAAGATTAATTTACACCATTTGAGTACCGGGAAGAAAATAAGTACAGCCAAAAAACTTAATGTAGCTTTAAACATATAAAATACAAGTCATGTTTGAATTAAACATCCAACATGTCCAATATAATGTTTAAGATCCATGTACATGTATTTGCAAAATAATTTGTTCAGAGGTAGACTTGCCACAAGTCCAGTCTTCACGAAATGCGTCGGTCCGACGGACAAAACCGATGTAATAACGCTTGGACCGGTAAAAAATCGTGTTTCCTCGGTCCGAAAGTCCGACATTGTTATTATCGAAGTTCAAGTTGCCCTGATGGTTCATTCACAGAAAATACTTATATATATCTGGTAGTACTGATTAAAACAGACTTCCAACTTTTGAGTAAAAAACCAATAAAAATTGCAAAGATCCTGCGTATTTAACTCATTTTTGAAACATTTTAGTTTGGCAAATGGATTACGCGCCATTTGTTTATTTCCGGGATACGTTTAATTACCAACAGCGAGAAATGAGAAAAAAGTAGACTACAACGGCCTTTAATGAAAAATCGTAACTGTTTGATAAACAAACACTTTAAAATGGAGTTGAAACTCAAAAGTTCATTTAAAACATATTTTATTTTAATCATTGGCTTTGATAATATATAAAATATATACTAGTAAGCTGAAATTGAAGAGTAAAGATAACTAGTTATCAATGACCACATGATAATTTCTGTAAATGGGTGTCCCATTGAGCAGTTGCTTTCAGCTTTGTAAAGTATTTCTGTGTATAATAAATGTTATTTTATTTATATTATTTAGACACATTTGTCCAGATATACACAGCTTGTTTATAACAGTTATGAATAGTATGATGTTTACAATAACTTTTATTTATGAGATTTATGTCTGTATTTACATGCATATAAGGTAGCTAGTTAAATGTAAACAATGGCAACATCAGACAAATTTGGTCCGGCAAAAGCTGCTTCGGTCCAGCATTTCTGGGGAAGTTGGTGGACCGAATGTCCACCATTCTTTGGAAAGATTTCGTGAAGACTGCAAGTCCCTTTGAATTTTTTGTTTGCTGTAAGATAGATACATCATTATTATCAACATTTCTTATGCTATTCACTTGGGAACAAATGCTTTGTACACAATAGGATAGTATAAGAATGTTGATAATAAAGATATATCTCTCTAATAAAAAAAAATTCAAAGGGACTTGT
This sequence comes from Limnoperna fortunei, assembly GCA_944474755.1. NCBI lineage: Eukaryota > Metazoa > Mollusca > Bivalvia > Mytilida > Modiolidae > Limnoperna > Limnoperna fortunei. Next base: position 92,318,373 of record OX104117.1, read on the forward strand.
GGCAAGTCTAGTTCTGGTAAACTCACATTCTGCATATTAGATAGATTGAAATTTGATGTCCCTTAATTTAGCCCAAAATAATCCATTGATCTACTTTCCATACATTTGACGAAATTATTTTTCAATATTTTATCAATTTTTTTCGCTATGCATTTATGAGGAAATTGAAAGTAAAAACATAATTTTTGTACAGGAGGTGGAGGGGGGTGGGGGGCACTCATATCTATTTTGTTTTAGTAGTATTATTTAAGTTAATACATTGTTTTTACAGATAGAGAATCCAGAATCACAGGTTCAAAGAGTTTTTGATACACCATATGATGAATTAATAGCTGCTCACTTGAGGTGTTGCTGGGCAGTTTCAAACCATGACTTCATAGAGGCCTATGGCTGTCAAGCTGTGGTAGCCCAGGCCTTCATCAAGATTTTTCAGAGCCAAAAAGAAGAAAACTGGTCATTACCAATAATGTTTAATATTTTCATAGATCTGAGATTATTTGCGAATAGCGGAGACATTCAGGCAGTACAAAAAGGTAAAGGTAAAATGGGGGATCGCCTTGAGAAAGCAGCAGATCTCATCATGAGTTGTTTCCGAGTGTGTGCTAGTGACAATCGAGCCTCGGTCGAAGACTCAAAAAAATGGGGGATGTTAAACCTTATCAACCAGTTGTTTAAAATATACTTTAAAATTAATAAGCTGCATTTATGTAAGCCATTAATACGAGCCATAGACAGTTTGCCAATGAAGGATCGGTTCTCTCTGTCCCAGCAAGTTACCTATAAATATTATGTGGGAAGGAAAGCTATGTTTGATAGTGATTTTAAGGCAGCCGAGGAATACCTTTCTTTCGCCTTTGAAAGATGTCACAAAACAAGCAAGAAGAATAAAAGAATGATTTTGATCTATCTATTACCTGTCAAAATGTTACTTGGCCATATGCCAAGACAAGAAGTTCTACAGAAGTTTGATTTGGTACAGTTCGCAGAGGTCGCTAGAGGAGTGAGTACTGGAAATTTATTAAAGCTTAACGAGGCACTCCAAAGAAACGAAACATTTTTCATAAAATGTGGTATATATCTTATTTTAGAGAAGTTGAAGATAATTACTTATAGAAATCTGTTCAAGAAGGTTTATTTGATCTCAAATACACACATGATACCAATAGAATCATTCACTGCAGCACTGCGGATGATGCAAGTGGAAGATATAGACAATGACGAAACGTCTTGTATTATTGCAAATTTGATATACGAAAACAAGATCAAAGGATATATATCACATCAACATCAGAAGGTAGTTGTGAGTAAACAGAATGCCTTCCCCGCATTGTCTGTGTGAGCGACTAGTTCAACTGAATTACATGTTCAACATGTACAAAGGAGCCTCATTATGAAATAGGGGATTGGCTGAAACAACATGTCCTATTCTCTTATCTGTTGTATCTGTTTTAGTAATGAATTGGTAATAAATTGTTACTTAAATTCAAAAAATATCTCCAAATATTTTAAATTTATTTTGCATTTGGGAAAAAAACAGTTTTCTTAATTGGGAGGAGTTGCTGCTGTATTTAAAAAAAAACATTGTCTCTAAACCAAACAAAAATTAAACCCATGATCAGATAAACCACCTCTTATGTAACTACATTTTTAAACAAGGCCTCACTTGCACCTTCCGACTACCGGCCACCCCCAAATGATCAGTCTATTACAACACTCCAAGCTTTCAAGCTTTTTATAAAGGTATTTTTTAGGATTCTTATTGAAGTTGCTAGATTACAATTTGACCTTTAGTAGAATCCTTTAATTTGGAGTCTTATTCAAGGTCAGAATGAACCCCTTTTTATTACCTGTTTTTTAAAAATTGCCTTGGACAAGATTTTGGGGAGTGAAAATTTGAATTCATAATGTTTTAGATGCAGCAAAGAGATTGTTTTCTGATGATAAATTACTGAAATATGGTTTTTAGTCAGCATAGCGAGTGGAGTTACCGTGTACTCAAGCTTCAACTCAAATACAAAACCTGGAGGCAGTAATGTTGCTGAAATAGATGTAAAACTCAAGGAAACAAAATCCTTGATTAAATTGATTGTACCATTTTTGTTTTATCATGTTTATGATAAAATATTAACAAAATAATTTCTTGCCAGATTCAAACCAAATGTGTATATACAAGCTATAAATTACTGTATCTCACTGGGATGTTTTAGTTGGCACTCGGGCCAAACATTTATAATCTGCTTTATACTGATTGTACATTTATTTCAGTTTGGTTAGAAAAGTAATTTCTACACATAAAAAAAAAAACACCAACAGAAAATGTTCATGTCATTGAAATAGCCATATAGTTCTTTATTATTCAACTAACAAACAATACTAACAAGAACTAGCTCCAGTCAAAAATCCAAAATTTTTGATCAGGGAGAAACGTTGGTTGTTAGGGACCGACCATTTAACTTGCAAAGGGGGAGGGGGGGGGGGGGGGGTTGGCCTTAGTTTTTTCCTAAAAAAATATTTTGAAAATGATTTTTGATGAAAAAAATATTTTGGAAGCAGAGGGTAAGAAAAAAATATTCTGAAGGATTTCTGCTATATAAAATAAAGCTAATAATGATAAAAATATTCTGTCGTGAAGCCTTCAAAAAATAAATATTTTTTTCCGGGGAACAAAATTTTCTGACCAAAGCAAAAAAAAACAAGACCTCCCCCCCTTCAAGTTAAATGGTCTGTCCCTTAGCACACTATAGACAAACAAATTGATAAAATAGTTCAATGTTTTTATTGAAATATTTTACTCGAGTTTTAACATCAAATGAAGGTAATAACTAAATACCGAACACCAAGGAATCTGTCTATACAGATAATCCACAAACCAAAGTCCAAGAAACTCCAAAACCAACAACCAAAAACACAGCAGCTATGTTTACAGTAATGGTTCCGAATTGTTAAAGGCATTTCAAAAGAAATGGTGGGTTACATAAGGTTTTGTGACATGTTCCAACGTCTTGCTGCCATTATTTTATGTAAAGCAATCTTTGGAGTTGCGAAAATAAGATCCATACTGGTCAAATCCATACATACTTGCAATTTGTTATATATCTTATATCAATATTTGTTACATATGAATATATGCTTGTATGTTATATGTTTTGTTAAAATGTTGTATTGCTATAGCCTATTTAGGTTATTTTGTTTGCAATATATATAATTCAAATATTCTTGTGATGAAAATGGACGGATATCCTATACCACCAGTCAGTAAAAGGTTTATCCAATAAGAAAAATAGCAAAGAAAACCGACATAACAGGAAGAGCGAAAAGTCAAGGGACAATTACAAATCCAGATATAGACAAACGCAACACAAAGACCAAAAACATAAAAAAACGGAAAGAGAGCAACGCGAACCCAATAAAAACCATGGGTGCAATCAGGTTCTGCGGACGAGTAAGTAGTTCCTGCCCCTCATATTCATCACAATTGAGAAAACTATCAGCTATTTTCAAATGTGATAGAATATTTGTCAATACGGAAATGGCATCTATAGTACAACTTATTTCAGGCACGGACAAGTCGTTGTTTCTTGTAACCTTGGTTTATATCCCGAAGAAATTGGCGACGATTGCAGAAGTAAGTATACTCGCTGCAAGCTCTTGCATACCTGATTGAAGAATACACCGTATGCTAAAGAAGCTGGAATATTGCTGCATAAGGGAGGAACATTTTTAATTTTGAAATAAAAATCGTCTCGTTTTTCGTAAATTCTTCTGCTTCGATGACCGTTTGTGTCATATTCTAGGTGTAAGTCTAAAAATGATGTAGATAAATGTGTTTCTGTGGTTTCTTTAATCTCCAGTTGTGAATGATATATTACCGGAATTCAATCAGCAAATTGCGGGTTGTTAATTGAAAGGACATCATCAATATATTTATATGTTAAGGATCTAGCTTCCGTTTTATCAGAATGCAGGTACAAATCGAAAAAGTTTTGCTTCTACTGGATAGTGACCGCCTTCAACACATTAAAGATAACGTCACATGGATGCGCATACAGCAAGAATTAACTAAAATTTATAAAAATTCGATCAAAAGTTTTGTCTTTATACCATATTTACATAGTTACTGTTTTTTACTTTATTTTTTTTTTAGCTCACCTGACCCAAAGGGTCATGTGAGCTATTGTTATCACTTTGCGTCCGTCGGCGTCGTCGTCGTCGTCGGCGTCTGTAAACTTTTTACATTTTAATCTTCTTCTCTGAAACCACTTGGCCAATTGAAACCAAACTTGGCCATAATGTTCATTGGATGAACCTTTACAAAGTTTGTGTTTTTTATTTTGATTGGTAAACCAATATGGCCGCCACCTCAAGACTTAGTTTAACATAGGACCCTATGGGAAAAAAGTTTAAAAAGGCTTCTTCTCTGAAACCGTTTAACCAATCAAAACAAAACTTACTAGCAATATTGTTTAGATGGTCCTCTATAAATTTTGTGTTTCAGATGGGAATTGGAAATTCAAAATGGCCGCCACCGCAGGACTTAGTTTAACATAGAACCCTATGGGAAAAAGTTTTAAAAGGCTTCTTCTCTGAAACCGGTTAATCAAATGAAACAAAAACTTACTAGCAATATTGTTTGGATGGTCCTCTATAAAGTTAGTGTTTTTTATGGCAATTGGAAATTCAAAATGGCTGCCACCGCAGGACTTAATTTAACATAGGACCCTATGGGAAAAAGTTTGAAAGGCTTCTTTTCTGAAACCGGCCAACCAATGGAAACAAAACTTACTGGCAATATTGTTTGGATGGTCCTCTATGAAGTTAATGTTTTTTATCCCAATCTGATATTCAAAATGGCCGCCACCGCAGGACTTAGTTTAACATTGGACCCTATGGGAAAAATGTTAAAAAGGGCTTCTTCTCTGAAACCGGTTAACCAATCAAAACAAAACTTACTACAATATTGTTTGGATGGTCCTCTATAAAGTTTGTGTTTTTTATGGCAATTGGAAATTCAAAATGGCCGCCACTGCAGGACTTAGTTTAACATAGAACCCTATGGGAAAAAGTTTTAAAAGGCTTCTTTTCTGAAACCGGTTAATCACTGGAAACAAAAACTTACTAGCAATATTGTTTGGAAGGTCCTCTATAAAGTTAGTGTTTTTTTAAGGCAATTGGAAATTCAAAATGGCTGCCACCGCAGGACTTAATTTAACATACAACCCTATGGGAAAAAGTTTGAAAGGCTTCTTTTCTGAAACCGGCCAACCAATGGAAACAAAACTTACTAGCAATATTGTTTGGATGGTCCGCTATAAAGTTAATTTTTTTTATCCCAATCTGATATTCAAAATGGCCGCCAACGCAGGACTTAGTTTAACATTGGACCCTATGGGTAAAAGGTTAAAAAGGGCTTCTTCTCTGAAACCGGTTAACCAATCAAAACAAAACTTACTAGCAATATTGTTTGGGTGGTCCTCTATAAAGTTTATGTTTTTTATGGCAATTGGAAATTCAAAATGGCCGCTAACGCAGGACTTAGTTTAACATACGACCCTATAGGAAAAAGTTTTTAAAGGCTTCTTCTCCTAAACCGGTTAATCAATGGAAACAAAAACTTACTAGCAATATTGTTTGGATGGTCCTTTATAAAGTTTATGTTTTTTATGGCAATTGGAAATTCAAAATGGCCACCTCCCCCGCAGGACTTAGTTTAACATAGGACCCTATGGGCAAATAAAAAAAATCTCTATACAACTGGTTAACCAATGAAACAAAGCTTTCTAGTAATATTGTTTGGATGGTCCTATTTAAAGTTTATTGAAAATTACAGGACTTACTTTAACATCAGGGAAATGCCATCTTCATTGCCTATAAAATAAGGTGAGCGATACAGGCTCTTAAGAGCCTCTGGTTATATTTTCAGATTTAAGATAAAAACAAAATACATGTATAGGTTAATTGTAGGTACTGATTGAAATAGCTGCATTGAATGATTCAATTTAGTCACTCATTACAGTATTCAACGGTAGGCTGTTCCAGATTTGTATAGTACGTGGAAAGAAAGATTTTTGTCGAGTTCGGGTTCTGCAAGATGGGATTTGGTATGAGAGTGAGTGTACATTTCGTGATTGTCGTAGTGGTGGGATAAGTCTATCTATTTTTTGAATGGCAACTTTAGTTGGTTTGAAATTTTAAAAAGCATGACCAGGCATGCGTCTGCTCGTCTGTCTGCTAGGGATCTCAAGTTTAGGTGTTGTAGCATGTCACTAACACTTGATGTGTTTTGATGTCTGTTGGTGACAAACCTAGCAGCTCTTCTCTGAACCATTTCGATTTTGTTAACATCTTCAGAGAAGTAAGGGTTCAACACAGGGCATGCCTATTCTAACGACGGCCAAACTAAGAATTTATATGCTTGTTCTTTTATTTTTGTCGAGCTGATGTTTAAATTTCGACGTAGGAATCCTAAGGTCTATTTGCTTTGTTGCATACGTTTGTGACATGGTTATTCCATTTTAAATCTGACTGAATTGTGACTCCTATGTATTGTACGTTGCCAACGTGTTCTAGTGTGTGACCATGTAATGTGTAATTGTATACACTTATCTGGATGAAATGCCATTCTCCAGGTTTTCTACCATGTGCCAAGTTTATTTAGATCATTCTAGGTTTGGGGCACAGTTTGTACCCATTGTAATTCCGATTGCCTGCTTAAAAACACATTTTCTAAAAGTTAAAATATGCTGTCGATTAGAAAATCAAGCATGCTATAAACCTAGAACGAATAATCGTACCCTCGCTTTTTGGCGAGGGTACGAATTTAGTCCCATTACTCGTAATGTAGCAGAGCGGGAGTGAATCACTCCCGGCACTTTCCAAAAGAAGTCGCATATACAATCAGACGTGGTCGATCTTGATATCTTTCGACAGTGTCACCCTTTTGTTATCGGTTTCGTGATTAAAATCGACCATTATTGATATACGAGATGATAGTTGCCGTTTTTAATAACCCGCTGTATTAATTGACATTCGTGTCTCTTTTTAATTGCGTTTACTACATGAAAAACATTGAGAAACCCGAAACTGAATTGGGGTAATACATATGTAAAGTACTGGATTCTTACTACGGAATGGTTTTATAGTATGCAAATTAGCACGTTTATTTATAGGATAATTAATTGGGTGGAGTGAATATCCATAATATGATCACGAGTGCCGCATAACGCATCTGATTAAACGAGTGCGCGGAACTTGTTCCGCGCACGAGTTTAATCTGATGCTGTATGCTGCACGAGTGATCATATTTTGGATATTCACGATGCCCAATTGATTATCCTATTTATTAAATAGATCAAAATTGTTTTCGTAAAATTTTAATGCCAAATCCTAAATTTTATGAACGGCGGGTGAATATCTGTATAGTACAAAACCATTGTGACGTTTTGGCGGGAAAAAACCCGAGAGTGAAAATAAACGATAATTTTCACATGTGATTTACCGTGATTTCTGTCACTCGGAAAATTCGATATTTCATCTCTATCTATATAATAAAATAAAATTAGGTCACATTATCCATATACGGAATAATGATCAATATAGCATTTTCCACTTGCATCTTGAACGACGACAAAAGAAATTTCTTCAATAAAGATCGTTTCCCGTTAGTTTTGCAATGTCTAAAGCTTTAATAACGTAAAGAAGATGAATATTATGTTTGAATTTTGTATAAATAGACCAAAGTTAGAATTTTGTATTTGCTACCTTACGAGCAATAGGACTGAATTCTGCCGTTGATCCGACAAATCACAAAACTAACTTCGGATTATATTAATATAAACGGCATTAAAATTCGGCCGAACTATAAACCTCGCTGTAACACAATTTCACTGAAAAATGCATATTGTTAAAACCTAAAACTAAATATTTATAGGCATACGAGGAAGTAAAGGCTTTATGTATGATTTCTTCAAGACGGGATTTTAGTTTCGCGAGAGGCAAGTTGGTATAAAGAGTTGAAAAATCAAAGGTTATAAAAGATAAAATCATAGATATCGATCTTGATTTTAAATTTAGCCGAATGTCATACTTATGTAATATCTTACTTTTAAAACGTAGTTCAGAAAGCACCAGAAATGCCCAATTAAAGTGGTTCCATTTTTCAAAACATTTTCTGACATCTGGCAGGGCCCTCTCTCCTCCATACCTTAATTGCCGAAAACTGCAGACATCAACGTTCAAGTTACCTATTGACCTAACCACATCGGAATCATTCTGTGTTTTTCTTCTTATCTGACCTTACGTTTTATGCTTGTTGCATGAAAATAGGTGATATCAATTTTATCATTTTGCTTGTTCAACTTATATCAAAAGGTACAGTAGGAAAACAGCAAACACGCATATTTTTAAGGTCAGTTGGCCTTACAGATTGTCCTTGTCTCCAAGTAGATTTATTGTTAGTTATCTGGTCAAATGTTGGGGGTTTTCACCGTGTACTCAGGCTTCCTTCCACAATAAAAATCGACGCCACGATAAAGCTGACAAATTGATGAAAGTGGCGTATATAGACACAATTACAAGATAGACATGGAACCAAACATCAATTTTAAAAGTTTGAGCGTTATAGATTGACGACTTTCAATTGTATTGTCGCCGTTATAAACTGGGAATTGCCCCCAGATGATTCACGATTTCTTTGCACCATTTCGTTATCTTTTGCCTGTTTAAGGGAACTTGTTAAAAGTATACAATGAGTATATCGCATCTCCACACGAGGACCATGAACTCCTCAAGCTTCGGGAGCGCTTGAGTTCACCGCAGTTTTTACCTGAGTTTGGTTTTCCGTTTTAGCAGTGTGATTGTTGCAACATTTTTTGTTTATTCAAAACTGAACCCTTTGTAATACCAATTTACATTATATATAACTTTATTTACTGTAAACAATATATTATGCAGAGAATACTACAACAATAACATACATACAAGCATACATACAATTAGAGGATCGGAAAACAAGTGGATAGCCACTTACGAATTCCTCTCCCGATGAATTTTAATTATGTTCTATTTGACAAGATGGATTAATTATATATATGTACATGAATATGTACTAATAATACAATACATTTATGTTAGAAAAATATATATATGGTGACCAAGCCTATATATTCTGGACTTGTATAATTTTTATAAGCAGTTAATTATTTATTATCCACGAGCAACATTTTAAAATGCAAATCTTTTTGTTTTTATAATAATATCTTGAACCGTTAAAAATTACGACCATTGTCTATGTCTGTTAAATCTGGATTGCCGTGTAGTAAGTTGATGGTGTTTATTGTTCCAGATATAGTAAACAAAGCGTTTCTTAAGCGTCTATATAATGAAGATATAAGTAGGAAATGTTCGGAGGAATCGATTTGTTTACATTTACAAAAGGGATCTAACCCCAAATTCTTCTTAAAAAGGTGTTCTTTCAGCGACCTGCTTTTAGTATGAATTCTCGCGTGTAGGGTCTGACCAATTCTACTACCAACATAAAATATGAGGGAATTGCACGTTTTGGTTTAAGGAATGTTTTTAAGCAATTTAACAGAGCTATTATTTTTAATATTCGCGGGGTGTTCGTTCCACAATTTAATGGAGGATGCATAGAAGAAAGCTATCAGAATAAAAAGATGTGCGGGATGGAAGTGGTACAATATATGATTAGAATTTCGTGTTTGATATTGGTGAACATCTTGAAAACGATCTGGTATTAGGTTTGGGAGATAAGCTGGAGTATCTTGCAAGATAAACCATTTTGTGGAACAGCAAGAGTTTGTGATTTTTTTCGCCGTGTTTCTATGGTTTTCAACCCACATTAACGAAAAAGAAGTTTGATGCTAGTCAACTTTGTTGCACCGGTAACTATTCGGGCTGCTTCGAAATTAATTTGTTCTAACTTGTATTTCATATAATCAGGGCAATTATCCCATATCACGTCTGCATATTTTGAGATAGGTCTTACATAACTGAAATACATTTGTTCGAGTGACCGCCTATCTACTTTAAATTTTCATTTCCGAATAATATTAAACCTCGAATTCGCTTTCGATACGACTTCCTCTATGTGGGAATTCCAACTTCCGTCGCACGAGAACGTTAGACCAAGATGCTTAAGTGAAAAAATGTTTTTTATTTATATATTATTCATTTTTAAGGGCGGGTGCTGCAGTGTTTAACTCTTACGGGATATGGTCATTATCTCTGTCTTTTGGGGGTTGAAATTTACTAACCATTTGTTAGACCATGCATAAATTTTTTGTAGGTTCAAGTTCAATTGAATGGATGCAACTAATAGGTTTCTACGATTTGATATATACTTGTATCATCTGCAAAGGGTTTAATGGGACAATTTACTTCATTTACAATGTCATTGATAAAGATAAGAAAGAGAGGGGGACCCAGGATCGAACCTTGGGGAACTCCTGCGTTTATATTATTCCATGTGGATTCTTTACCATTTATAACCACACGTTGCTGTCTATTAGATAAGTAATCTTTAAACCATAGCAACAAATTTCCAACGATACCCATCCTTTTTTATTTAAATAAGAGACCCTTGTGCCACACTCGGTCAAAGGCTTTGCTAATATCAAAGAAATTATCCTAACTTCTTTGCCTTCATCTAAAGCTTTGCTGAAAACAAGGGGCCAAATATAGAAGTTGATACCTTGTAGAATCATTTGGCGTAAACCCTGATTGATGCTCAGTAATGACGTCACGTACGAAATTAAAAAGATGCTTATGAATACATTTTTCAAATGATTGCTCGACAATAGATAATTAGGAAATAGGGCGGTAATTTTCGACAAAGATTTTTTGAGTCTTTTTATGGACCGATATTACATTAGCTAGCTTCCATGAGGAGGGAAAATATTGTTTCGAAAGACTGAGGTTAAATAGAGTGCAAAGAGGTTTTGCTAAAATGTCATTGGGCCGAATTTTACTGCCGTTATAATCCGAAGTTAGTTTTGTGATTTGTCGGATTATAGCCAAAAAAAAGCGAGGGTACGATTATTCGTTCTAAAATGTCATGAGCAGCATGGAGTAGTACTCCACTGATAGCATCTGGGCCAGATGCCTTGTTTATATTTAACAATCTTAAAACGTCTTGGACTTCATAGTTTTGAAGGACGATGTGATGTAGACAGCGGTCGGGGGGTAGATCATCTGCAGGTAGAGAATTATTTTCATCATTTATATTCGACTGCGAGGAAAAGAAAACATTAAAAGCCTCAGCTTTTTCAGTGTCGCCAAACACAATATTTTTAGAATAATTTAATGGTGGAATACCTTGATCTTTATTTTCAAACCCGACTAAATATTTCGCGGTTTTCCACCAGTCTGTTACATCGGTCATGGTGCTTTTTAGCTTATCGATAAGAGTATTGAAAAAAAATTCTGTTTCGTTACGAACAATATTCACCGTTTTATTTCGGGCTTTTTTAAATAGTTCCCATTGACGAGAAAGGTTAGATTTTTTTGCACGTGTGTATAGCCGATTACGTTTTCTGATTGCCCTTCTAATAGAATTATTCATCCAAAAAGGTTCCAACTTCTGTACTGTAATTAGTTTATTATGGATAGTCATTCGCAGTTTGTAAGATAATAGTAGTGAATTTTTCCACTAGTGTATCTAAATAATCATCGGAATTTAAAACGCCGTCCCAATTTATATTTCCTAGTATTTCTCGGCATTTAACGTAATCTCATATTCTCCTTTTGAAACACGTACGAGGGGATTTTCAATTTTCGGTAATCCGTAAGTCGGACAGTGATATCTAACGTTTGTATTCACGAACGGCTCACCCACATATATGTACAAGATCAACGACAGCGGGATTATTGCATATGACAAGATCAATAAGAGAACTCGAATTTTCAGAGAAGTGAGTCGCATCATTAATAAATTGAAACATATCATACTTAGATAAGATACTTTTAATTTTCGTATTCATTCGTTTATTTTAATCTTCATTGAAATCGCCTAGAATTAGAAAAGTGTTACTACCAGTATCAACAGCTAAGTCGATAGAGTGTTCAATCAAGTCAAAACTGTTCGACGGCGAATCAGGCGGCCTATAGAATGTTCCAATAAGAACGGGTCTGTTGTTTTTTTAGTTTTACTTCAACCCATACACATTCTAACCCTCGTATCTCTTGATCTAGTCTTCTGACGGCATGAATGTGGTTTCTAACGTACACGATGGACCCCCCCCCCACCGTGCGTGTCTAAACGATGACGTCTAAAAGGGGGGGCTGTGAAAATTTTCTAGTGTAACCAAGGTTTCCTCGAGATTACATAATTCAGCATTTATCAAATCTAATTTCGGGACAAGACTTTGAATGTTTAAATGCATAACGGACGTAAAATGAGATAAACAGCTACGAAATTCGTCAATACAGGATCAGCAACAGACATCGTTGTACAGTCTTCGGAGGGCATGGAAGATGGGCCAGGATTTCGTTCAATATCACCACACAGATGAATCAACATAATGCATACAATACTTATTACAACATTTCTATTTAAATTAGTAGACTCAGAAGAACACATAACTTTTCTGTCGTCATTAGTTTTGACACATTTAACATATGGTTTTACTATGGACCTTTAAAAATAGTGTTTTTTTATTTTCTGCTTCTGTAATAAAGTATATAACATCATTATTAGTATCGATTTTTAGCTTATTATACAATATAGCTGTATAAGCAGTACATGTTCATAGTTTAACATTTTGCACTTTTGTATTCTACGTGCTCTTGAGTAAAACAGTCCTATTCTAAGATACCAATTAAGTTATTTTAGTATCCCAACAATGACGAATCATTATAAGAACAGGACTGTTAATGCAATACATATAATTGTACGTTTCTAAATAACAGTGTATACATATAACATCAATAATACTTACTAGGTCAAGCTTATTGTCACCGAGATAACTTTAGTTAGATTGCTTAGAAAATTCTCCCAGATATATATCAAACGTTCAGGTTTAGGAGCGAGAATAAATTCAGTTCAAGTTATCCAGTGGTTGATCTTCATATATGTTCAAAAAGAATTCCTTTCTAATGGTCGAGTTAACGTAGGAAAAAATTATAATCATCATCAATTTCTTTTAAATAATAAAAAACGTAAGAAAGAAAGATGAAGACACAAAAACCACAGTAAATGTTTCAATATTTTCATTTATCAAACGAAAGGCACTCTAAATGGTAAAGCTGACATACATTAAAATAGAAATAACAAGTAATGAAATAAAGCGTAAAATCGAACGAATATTTATGAAGACCTTGTACCTAGAACTTCAACATGTTCAAATACAATAAGCATCTGACAGGAAAAAAAACCCGTCCGAATACTATCTAAAATGACCAATTAGAAGCTATCTCTTCCAGAGCTGGACGTGCTTAGGCGGCTCCCCATACCTCTCGCCCATTTGGTGCGCCCTCTCTAACTGAAAATCCTGTATCAGCGTCTGTATGGAACGCCATAGCTCTCCTATGATGAAGCATTTCATTATATGATGCTCTTTCTTCATTATATGATGCTTCTTCTTTATTATATGATGCTAATAAATATTTTTTGCAGCTATATATAGGATTACCGTTCCTTTGGGATATAAGCCTTAATTACACTCTTATTTGTTACAATTCTGAAACTTTATGATGTTTCATTTTTTCCATTATTGGTATCAGAAGCACGGTCAAAAGCTCCAAGCAGTTTTGTATTATAAAGAGCCCCTGACCCATAAAACTTATTGTTTAGAAGTCCGCCTTTCTTTTAACTTGAATAGGTCTGGACCCATACTACTTACAGTTTACGGGTCCGCCTTATTTGATTGATTTAATAGCCCCACATCCATAAATTATACATTTTACATGTCATGATTTTACCAAGCTCGGGGTAATTCTCCATGTACTTCGGGGGCTCCCCCCCCCCCCCGCCCCAATAAAAATGGACGCCAGTATAGCTAAAAAATGCTGAAAGCTGAGTTAAAAACCATTCAATCAAACAAAAACAATAAATGCGAAATACCAATAATCTGGACAATAGAGCAGCTATACGACACAGATAATCTGATATATAAAAGGCATGCAAAATTGTCTTTTGCAATTTTAGATTGGTTTAAACAAAATTATGTTTAGAGGTCCAGATAAACATAAATAATCGAAGTAGGTTTTTACATATCATAAAAGGCTTGTGTGGTAGTGCTATATTTTGTATTTTAAAGGAATATGTGTTTGATAATGTTTTATTATAGTTTTTTTTAGCATTTATGTAACAGTTAAATAAGTCCTGTATAGTAAAATTATTCCCTCGGACTTTTGTTACTAGTAAAAGTAGTCCATGTTACTCAATTTCCTAATTAAATAGGTCCTCGGACTTATTTTCCTAGGTAGAATAGTCCTACCTTAGTAAGATAAGTCCGGTACTTTTTTTCCTAGGAAAATTTGTTACTTGACTTGTTAATTTACTTATTTATTGACTTTGGTTTCTTAACACAAAATAACATTAATTGATGATATTTTTGAATTTGGTTATTGGTGTTAAATGTGATATAAACAAAAACAAAACATTCTTCATAAAATTATTATAATTTTGCAGTATGTGAAGTAAATTAAATATATTAAGCATATTGAAAACAGAAATATGTTTTACTGTAATAATCATATCTGAAAATATAATATAAATTTAATATATAGTAGAAAAATATGAATGATTGGATAAAATAGTTTTCTTCTTACTTGTACCCATTATTAGAGATAGGTTTGTCATTTTCTAAGAATGGGCCTATCAAATCAATTCCAATTTTAATAAAATCTCACTGGAAACGTGTTGTAAAGACAGCAGTCCATAGTTATGAAGAAATTGAATGGATCTCGCGTATGAATTCTGATGATGACTTTTACGTTTTCAGAACTCTACATACAACACTAACTCCACATCCCTTGTGGAAGCTCGCGATTCGATTTCCACAGCATAAAGAATCAATACAGTTTTGTGTAAAGCTTATGGTAACCATGCGCAAAATTGATAGAACATTCAAAGTCAGTTAAAGTGCGCCAATTACAAATATTGTGGTCACAGACGTTTTTTGATGACAAATAGTATATTTGTTATGGGAATTTGACTTTAATTTAACTCGTAGGTAATTATGTGTTGAAAAAATTAACAATAATGTTCTGTGTGACTCATTAATTGGTCAACACTGACTAATTTTGAAGCCTACATAGTAAACACCATTATGTCACAAATTTGGAGTACTAAATTTATTTACAAAGAAAGAAAATTTATAGCGAAATAAATAAGTGAAATATGTTTTCTATGATAGAGAATTGTCAGAATTTGGATAAAAACACTCTGTTTTTATGTCAGTATATTTGGAAATAAAAAAAAAAAAAAACACAGTATTTGTGTCCCATAAAATGCTGTGAATTACGTTACAATTTCATGATAGTCGTATTGCAAACAAATTTGATTAAAACAGTAATGATTCGTGAACGAATATGTACAAAAATGCTTCAAAATATTTATAAATCATGATTAAAAGGTGTATGAATAATTTTGGCCTAAAAACTAGTCTTTGATTTCAATTTTTAATTTTTTGCATTTAATTGTGAATTACGTTACGGTACCTTCTTCATAATAGGTATATGCTATAAGCGTCAAACACTGTGAGTAATAAACACACTGATGTTAACCATAATTACCATATAAACATCGTTTTTAGCTGTTAAAACATTTCTCATATATTTGCAAATGCTTATGTCCGTAAATTACGTTGCAGTGAATTACGTTACGGTATATTCAGTAAACATGCTTTAAAACTTATTTCCTAGGAACAAATTACCTGGAAACATTATTTTTTGACACCGCCTAAAATAAGGGCGTTTATTGAAAACTAAGTTGCCAAGCGGGAGACATCTGAAACATTTTCTTGTGTAAACATTACCATCACTCGTAAGTACACATTTATTTAACAAGAACACATATTATATAGCATTAATTGTCAGCGAAAATTATTATTAAACGACACAATATATAATATACTGCAGAACTGTGAATATGGAATATTGATTCCATTTGTATTTACGTCACGTGAGGGCACAAAGTTTAGTGTAACGTAATTTACGTAGTGTAACGTAAATCACATGCACATTTATGATATAGTTTGTTTCCAAAAAATGATAAAAGTTGATAAAATGATGTGAAAAAAATGTTTAAACACTAACCGAAGATAGGCATACAATTTAGAAGGAGTTAGGCATTTGGAAACGTTGACATTTCCTTATCGATACTACCAAACACCAGTTGGATATATCATTTTGTTTTAAAATGGCACTTTCATTTTAAATTTTATCTTGCTATAATTGAAAGCATTTGCAAAAAATAAGTATAAATTATAATACAACACCACGACAATAAATAGTTTAGAAAACCATGTAGTAAAGATCTATCACTCTTACTTTCTTGTGTAACGTAATTCACTATTGTGTAAAAAGACAATTGTCAATACAACAGTACTGAATACGCAACCATTTGTTCCAAAACATTTAATGGTGTGAAATGATCATAGCCCATTGTTTATCTTTAATCAAACCGTTGTGAACAGCACAATTTCATTTGTGTAACTGTGGATTTTTTTAATATTTCTTCGCATTGGGAATTTAATGTGACATTTTAAAAGATTTTATGTTTTATGTGTTAATATCGTTGCAAAGATATTGCAAATCATTGTACCAAAAAAAATAATCATAACCCAAAAGCTTTTATTATCTTTAATGGTCAACAAACGAACATATTTATTTAAATGGTCTTTAGACTTTGAAAATAAAAGAGTATCAACATTGAAAAATAGACACTTTTTCTTTAAAGCGTCTATTTTCCTTTTTATTGTTCAAGTATCAAGGAGTTGACTGATATCTTTAAGAGTTTGTTAATGTTGGGTTTCTTAAATGTTTTATTTGGTAAATCAATCATATATCTATCATATAAATGTGTTTTATATGCAATTGTGGTTCTTTTTACGATAAAATATGTTTGATATAGTTACAGTAGACAGAAGTAACGTAATTCACCATCCAAAATACCACCACATGTATATTCATGTTTTTCTTGATGTGAACTTGTTATTCAAGAGCTACCTTTTTTGTTTTCTAATTGTTCAAATATAGTTCTTACAAAATAAATACATTTGTCTTGTTTTCAAAGCCGAAAATCTTCAGCCGTTTTTCCTGTGCAAATGGCGCACTTTAACTGACTTTGAACCAGAAACGAACTGTGCCACAAGTGCGGTTTTATGTACGCTGATCCTGGCTGTCATATCGCTTTGAACTGTCCATACACAGCTGAGCTCCGGGACAAACTTTGGTGTGATATAAACTTGAGCGATATCATGTTTACAGTTTACTTATACTCATTACCTGATTTGGACATGTTTTATATACTGGTCGGTGGCCCATTGCAATACGACCTAGTATGCGACGAAGAAGATATGTTCAGAATCCTTATATTACAAATAATTTCATTCAATTCGTATTGGACCTCATTCGCTGTCGTCGCTATGTTTAACCTCAATGCATGCCTTTCTTTTTTTCTTTTTTACACTCATTATTATTGTATGTGTTTCTAACTTTCAATAGTGTACTCTTCTTAAGTGAAGGAAAAAGAGATAATAATAATAGTGTAAAATAAGTCCGGTAGTATAATAAGTCTCCAGGACTTTTTTTACTATTCAAATATTTCTAGGCTTTAACCGTAAAATTAGTCCGGTTGTAAATTAAGCCCCCCCCCCCTCAGACTATTTTTACTAGTAAAATATTTCCATTCCACAGATATTATTAGTGAAATAGATCAACGCCAATTTTGATAACCTTCTTTCATTACATCAATTTATATAATACTTTGATGGGATAAAAAGTGTTCAGCATGAAAAAAAAATCATGTTTGTGAACTGATAGTTTGCAGATACTTAATGTGTCATTATTCCATATATATATTTGTCGGAAAAATTACACTTGTATACAGTTTGTATATATGTGTCCAATAAAAGTAAAACATAACCAGAGTCTTCAAGTCAAGTCAAGTCAAGTAAATTTTATTTATAGTCGGTAAGACAAACGATAACAGTTTATGTATACATAAAACATAAGCTCTGATGAGCTTTTAAAACCGACATGTTCTGTATTTACACTAACGCTTTCATGTTTACGTCCTGTTACTATACTTTTGTTTGTACACACCTGAAGATTGTTTGTAAACATGAAAGCGCTAGTGTAAATACAGCACAAAGACTCTGGTTATGTTTTACTTTTATTGGACACACACACACACACACACATATATACACACATATAGTACATATGAAGTGTTTTCAGTGAACAAAATTATTTTATAAGATAATTGATAAATTCTTCTATATGCAGTTTATTTTTACTAGTATTTTCAGTACCGGACTATTATTCCTAAATAGTAAAATGTGTCATTATTCCATTTAAAAAATTACCTTTTTGAGTCTGCATTATGAGTATTTTACTATGAAAATTGATACCAGGACTAAATTTACCAGGAAAATTGATACAGGACAAGGAAAATTTATCCCAGGACTAGATTTACTAGGTATGGACTTTTGTAACTAGAAAAATAAGGAACCACGGATATATTTTCCTAGTAAAATTGCTTCGTCCGACTTATTTACATTTACTATAGTGGACAATATTTCTTTACTGTAACTGTGATTTATTTACTAATTCTAATTGACAAAATTTAGGGAGACCCTAATCTGCGGAAGGGTGGAAAAACCGGAAGGGTTTTTTGGTATATTTTTGATTATAACTTTCGAACGGATAAACATATCGATGTAATTTAAATGGATTCTGAAAGATAATAACAATTTCTACATAAGAAATATAAAATAATTTAAATTATATTGATTTAAATTATTTAAAACTTGACCGGAAGGGTTTTTCTCTACTAAAATTGAATACGATTTTTCAACTTTGGACTCAATTTGTTAAAACATGCAATACTCCGGTCAAAATTGGTAAATATATTCCTCTAGTAAATTTTATAGCAAATCCATTGATATATAACTCAATTTTATTCATGAAAGGGAAAGTTGTCAAAAGTTGACCGGAAGGGTGGTCCGTTGGAGTATTGCGTACAGTGAAATTTCAACTTTGGACTTAATTTGTAAAAACATGCAATACTCCGGTCAAAATTCGTTAATATATTCCTCTAGTAAATTTTATAGCAAATCCATTGATATATAACTCAATTTTATTCATGAAAGGGAAAGTTGTCAAAAGTTGACCGGAAGGGTGGTCCGTTGGAGTATTGCGTACAGTGAAATTTCAACTTTGGACTTAATTTGTAAAAACATGCAATACTCCGGTCAAAATTGGTCAATATATTCCTCTAGTAAATTTTATAGCAAATCCATTGATATATAACTCAATTTTATTCATGAAAGGGAAAGTTGTCAAAAGTTGACCGGAAGGGTGGTCCGTTGGAGTATTGCGAACAGTTAAATTTCAAATTTGGACTTTATTTTTGCAAAAACATGCAATACTCCGGTCAAAATTGGTTAATATTTTCCTCTAGTAAATTTTATAGCAAATCCATTGATATATAACTCAATTTTATTCATGAAAGGGAAAGTTGTCAAAAGTTGACCGGAAGGGTGGTCCGTTGGAGTATTGCGTACAGTAAAATTTCAACTTTGGACTTAATTTGTAAAATCATGCAATACTCCGGTCAAAATTGGTTAATATATTCCTCTAGTAAATTTTATAGCAAATCCATTGATATATAACTCAATTTTATTCATGAAAGGGAAAGTTGTCAAAAGTTGACCGGAAGGGTGGTCCGTTGGAGTATTGCGTACAGTGAAATTTCAACTTTGGACTTAATTTGTAAAAACATGCAATACTCCGGTCAAAATTGGAAAATATATTCCTCTAGTAAATTTTATAGCAAATCCATTGATATATAACTCAATTTTATTCATGAAAGGGAAAGTTGTCAAAAGTTGACCGGAAGGGTGGTCCGTTGGAGTATTGCGAACAGTTAAATTTCAAATTTGGACTTTATTTGTAAAAACATGCAATACTCCGGTCAAAATTGGTTAATATATTCCTCTAGTAAATTTTATAGCAAATCCATTGATATATAACTCAATTTTATTCATGAAAGGAAAAGTTGTCAAAAGTTGACCGGAAGGGTGGTCCGTTGGAGTATTGCGTATAGTGAAATTTCAACTTTGGACTCAATTTGTTAAAACATGCAATACTCCGGTCAAAATTGGTTAATATATCCCTCTAGTAAATTATATAGAAAATCCATAGGTATAGGATGCATGTTCTGTGAAAAAATCAGCCATCGGACACATTTTGTTGGAATTTCTTTTCCACGATGTTTTGAATTCACATGTCAGCTATTAATTAATAAGCCATTAATTGTCAACAGCTTCAAAATATTGAATTACAAAGATGTATAATTCAATATATTACATATGAAACGAAATTTTGCAAAATATGAAATGTTGAAATGTATTCTACTTTGAAATAATGTTTTAATGTCTAACATTACAACAACCATTTCGATCCTTCAACAGATCTCATCAGGCGGTGGAATCATTGTGCAACAAATTATTATTTTCATTTCTTGCATAATGCTACAGATTTCCCCGCTATGCTTATTTTTAATACAAATTCAAAACTATTTATTTATCCATCCATCCGTCCGTCCGTCCGTCCGTCCGTCTGTTCGTTCGTTCGTTCGTTCGTTCGTTCGTTCGTTCATTCATTCATTCATGTATTTATTTATTTATTTATTTATTTATTTATTTATTTATTTATTTATTTATTTATTTATTTATTTATTTATTTATTTATTTATTTATTTATTTATTTATTTATTTATTTCAAGGCACTTGCAAATTTTGCAAACAGACCGCAATCAGCGTTTCCGTTGTGCCTCTGCGTTTCATGCATTTTAGCAAGTTGATTCTGCTCTTTGCCGTAGTAAATTTGATCTAACTGATATTCCAAACATGTGGTAATTTTTAATGATAAACTGTCCAAAATATAAATTTCATTTTTAGAATTTTGCATTGACCAAACCCAATGATCTCGACTCGACCGTGATGGTGAATTTGACATGAAGGTGATTCTTGAAATTTAAAACCACAGTTTCTTACCCACCTGTCCTAAATTTTAACTGGTGCAAATGTGGTATTTTGAAACCCGTTTGTTTCTGGGTACTGGAATTTAAGTATATTTTGAGCAGTTATGATTATGTTCGTTAGTTAATATTGATTGTTTATGAAGTTGTTTACAAATTCCCACCCAAGTTAATGTTGTAGAATCTGACAAATTCGAAATAGGTTCATTAATACAGTTAGTTTTCTCTACACAATATCTTCTTTTTTTTACGGGCAGGTTTTTATTTTGTTCAACGGCATATTTGTTTCTTGAAACATATTTTTTACGTACATTATTACATGCTGTTTCTTCTTTTATTAAACTTAAATTTATCTGTCTTTTCGATTTATGGGGGAGGACGAGTTTTGATTTTTGAGTTTTTAAAGATTTCGAGCTTTCTACTGTTGGGGGTGTTTTGATTTTAACCTCAATTGAGAGGAGTGTTTAACGAAAAGGCCGAATCTGGATCTGGTTTGAATTCAATTTCGTTATCATTAAATCTTGGATGTTTCCTACAGGATTTGTTATCAATTTTCTTTTTACACTTTTTAGACAATATGTGGTGGCACAATGCCCTTAAATTTATAACTCTGTTTTTTTCTACTGGTTCTAATCCTATGCTCATCTTTGCCGCCAAAATGTGGTTACATATGTAGTAGTGGATTCGCACCGACATGTTACTTTCAGAAATAGTGTAACACAATATTTTCCCTTTCTACCGTGGACAATAAATGCCCCTTGTTGAGGAACTAAAGTTATTTAATTATTGTCAATAATAAAACGAACTACTTCAATTCACATCAAAGGCAGGAAATTGAATTACTGGTTGATTACAGTGTTGATTAGCCTCGTCAAATACCGTGTCATCTGGCAGTTTGTTAATTACCTGTTGGCTTACTGTTGTTTCGTTAATTTTCGCCATAATTAATTAATAGTCAACTTCTCCTTTTGATGACACAGGCTTCTCACTTTTGATATATTCAATGATTTCGTCCGGACAAACTATTCTTTTAGGGAAAATACAATCAGATGGTTCGATAAAAGCCCTGTTAAACTTTTTTTTCAAGTGATAGTTACCAACTCCAGACCGGCCTCTTAATATTTCAAAATTTTAAAGGTTTTGTATGTAATAAAGTCATAAGGCTAAAAGATCTACAGGAAGTTCTTTCCAATCGTTTTCTTTTTTTAAAACAGCATTTCTTACTTTCTGAAAGATTATTAGTTATTTCCGAATAAGGATCATACATGCGAGGATATTTTTCAATAAGCCATCAACCTGAGTGATTAATTATAGCCTGGGATATTTGTTTGTCATAATGTTCTAAAACTTCGGGTGGGCACTTTGAGGTATATTTAATCCTTAAATTAGAAAAATTTCTTCGCTCTCGGAGTGAAGCATTTTATCTAAATGGTAAATGAAGACTTTTATGTTGTCGGACTCCACTCGTCCTTTCAGCCAAAATTTGAAGTCTTCTTTTAAATGATTCCAACAAAACATAATTGGACAATTTGGGAAACAAGAACGAAAGGAATTTTTTTTTTGTAAAGCCTAGGTATTTTTTAATTTAAGAAAAGTAAACAAACTCTCCTGCCATTTAGCATGTTTTCTCTCATGAATTAAAAAGGTATTAAAGGAGATTCCTCCAACGGACCACCCTTCCGGTCAACTTTTGACAATTTTTCTTTTCATGAAAAAAATTGAGTTATATATCAATAGATTCGCAATAAAATTTACTAGAGGAATCTTATAACTAATTTAAACCGGTGTATTGCATGTTTTTACAAATTGAGTCCAAAGTTGAAATTTCACTAAAGGCAATACTCCAACGGACCACCCTTCCGGTCAACTTTTGACAATTTTTCCTTTCATGAATAAAATTGAGTTATTTATCAATGGATTTGCTACAAAATTTACTAGAGGAATATATTAACCAATTTTGACCGGAGTATTGCATGATTTTACAAATTAAGTCCAAAGTTGAAATTTCACTGTACGCAATACTCCAACGGACCACCCTTCCGGTCAACTTTTGACAACTTTCTCTTTCATAAATAAAATTGAGTTATATATCAATGGATTTGCTATAAAATTTACTAGAGGAATATATTAACCAATTTTGACCGGAGTATTGCATGTTTTTACAAATTAAGTCCAAAGTTGAAATTTCACTGTACGCAATACTCCAACGGACCACCCTTCCGGTCAACTTTTGACAACTTTTCCTTTCATGAATAAAATTGAGTTATATATCAATGGATTTGCTATAAAATTTACTAGAGGAATATATTAACCAATTTTGACCGGAGTTTTGTATGTTTTTACAAATTGAGCCCAAAGTTGAAAAATCGTATTCAATTTTAGTAGAGAAAAAACCCTTCCGGTAAAGTTTTAAATAATTTAAATCAAGATAATTTAAATTATTTTATATTTCGTATGTAGAAATTGTTATTATCTTTCAGAATCCGTTTAAATTACATCGATATGTTTATCCGTTCGAAAGTTATAGGCAAAAATATACCAAACAAGTACTATCTTTAAAAAAGATAACCGACGCAGTAAATATATAAATTGGGTTATGAATTGAACTGCGAATCGCCTTTATTGTCATACAAATTCCCCGTTTCAATAGACCAGAAATGTTTGATGAAAATTTTTTGGGGGAAGTACTGACGGACAATTATTACTACGTGAATGAAATCATGAACCTATAAATTAACACTAGTCCCAGATGAAACGAGTTTAAAATTATTCATTTATACATGTGTGCCCCCTTTTATTTACGTGTTTTCGATATTAACAGATTTACCAAGCATACAGTTAACCTAAAATAGATAATGTACATACAACTACATGTACTTTGCTGTACATGTACATGTATTCCAGAAAGTTTATTGCTATTATGTATTGAAACCCAATGCCTAAGATATAGAAATGAAGTTTTTCTGCGAGCACCAAAGCAGTGATACAATAATGTAAACAAATTGAATATTAGAAATTTTTTAATAAAATGTTTATAGTTTAAAATTTACTGAATAAGCAAAGTATACTTTACAATTAGAGCCACAACTCTCTATCTATGTGTGTACGACGACGGACGCCCAAGAACAATAATACATTTAATTTAATATCAACATGAATATAAAATGATTGTTAATTTGTATTTAGAAATTAATTAAAATTTCGTTTCTTATGCCTTTTTTATCCTCCATAAAAGCCCGCTAAAATCCAGCGTGTTAATATGCATTTAATTTGCGCTGTACTTCAAATAAAAAATATTTAACATTTTTGTACAAGTTGTTTGATATAAAATTTTACAAACTGCAGCCCATCTCTATCGTTTTTTATACTTAAATTGCACTATGAAATAATTTTATAAACAAACAGACGGTAAAATCTAATAATAATAGTACACAATTTGAAAGGTGAATTACCACCCTGTTCCGAGCCCCTATCCAATTTACCACCCTGTTCCGAACCCCCGTCCAATTGGTTTTTAACCAATCAAGAAACAGAATTACGAGAGGTGAAGTGTCATGAGTTCAAAGGGTAAAAAGTGAATATAATACCGACTGCGTCGGAAAACTTTCCACCCTTCCGCAGATTAGGGTCTCCCCAAAATTTATGCTATCAATTACTTACTGATTTTTGCATAGTGAGTTGTTGTCTTCTTATGGTAGTTGTTAAGGTTCATGGGTCAGTGATTTTCGGTGTCGTTGGGACTGATAGCAGCAATTTTTTGATGTCTTGGTTTTCTTTCATGGTTTTGGAGAAAGGTTTACTTGAATTAAATTTACACTATTTTTCAGTCTGCAAAGTGGGTATATTCAACAGTATAAACTTTACTTTGATTAAATAAAATATAGGGGAGATAACTCTATTTTAGCAGCCTTTTTATATAATATGGGTAAAACATATATTTATGATAAATATTTCTACTTTAGGAATATGATGTACTAAAATCATTCACACCAGTTAAAACAGTATAAGTGTAGACTTCGTACCACATATGAGGTAGGTTGTGTTATATTTTTGTGTTTTGTTTGCTTTATTTGTAAAACTATAGCAGCATTATGCTTTGTCTGCTTTAACTTAGTTATATTTATTATGATTATTTACCTAACCTTCGCACAGTATATTACCTGTGTAATTTAATAACAAGATGTGCATATAATGCAAATTCATATCAGTTGGAACTTTTTCATGGAGAACAAATCGTAATAAAACTGGAATAGTATAACACTTTCGATGTTAACATTATTTGCTATTTTATTTTAAAACATATGTTTATAACTTGTTAATGTTATTACAGGGTATTTTCCACTTATAAGTTTATATGTCAACATTTGAAAAGAAAGAACCCAAGTGTGGATTTAATCAGGGACAGTCTATACTTACACAAGTGTAGTAGTGTTTCATTGGGGTATTAAACCAGGGACAGTCTATACTTAGTATAGACTGTCCCTGGTTAAATACGTCAGTGAAACACTACTACAATTGCGTAGCAAGCACTGATCTCGGATTTTAGATTGAAATAAAAACATACTGTTTGTAACGACTAAATTATTGACATAACATTTATTTATTACATCTTACAAAAGACGGCATACTTCGGAATTGTATGCATAAAATAGCAGTTAATTCTTGCTTTCGATTTTCACCTAAAATTGTATACAAAAAATAGCCTTTTTATTCGGGTTTTCGATTTTCATATGTTCGATCTCTTCTTATTATCTCTTAATGATATATAATTGTTTTCGGGTAAATTGAGCAAAAAGGTAAAAACCATACTCTACAATATAGTTCATGTTGTAAGTGATAAAATGGCTAATTTAATATTAAAGAAAATATTTCAATTACAGTTTTTCGTATTTGTTAAATCCTTCAAGCTTTAAAATACATTTTTTATCCTGATCTAATAATAAGAAGAAGAGATGTACATTATATGTTATTCCGGTCTTAGACAGGGTATATAAAATGTCACATTCACGGCTTAGGATTTATATTCCATGAGCCGAAGGCGAATGGAATATACGTCCTAAGCCGTGAATGTGACATTATATACCCTGTCTAAGACCGGAATAACTATTATATTATAGCTCACATCTTAAATTAGGAATATTTTACGGGAAACACAAATATTTAAGAAAGAACTAGGTCTATGTAGCGTAAATTATAAAGTTATCCGTATTTGTTTGAAAAATATACATTTTAAGAGAGCGCATAATATTTAAAAAAAATGCATTTTTATTAATAGTTTTAAAACACAAAATTACACTCTGGAATTGGACAAATTACCTTATTATTGATAAAATCAAAATATATTCAAAAAATATTGTCCCTTATGGCACCCCATCATTACTTTTATGACGCTTAGACGATCGAGGCCCATTCGGGATTTATAACTGAAGTTTATATAAAAACAAACTATATTTTTGTTGAAGATTAAATTAATAAAAATAAGAAAACACTATTATATATTAAATAACAGCGAAAATTTATCTTTTTTAAATATTAATGGTTTTCTATTCAATAAATAACCCAATTGTATCCTTAAACTGGGAAGTGTCAAGGTAAAAGTTTGCGAAGCACCAAATTCAATATCGGTGGAGCTTGTATTGGTTTGATTGATGTGTGGATGTCGACGTTGATAAGTGAATTAAAATAAGAAAACTAGTTATTGACGGTAATGTCACATTAATGGCATTAGAATGAATATCATTGGATTTTGGACGATGGAAATCAAAATGAATATCAACGGATTTTGACGATGTCTTGACTGAAGAACGCATGATGATGCAGTGTAGGTACATATTTATTAACTTTTAGTGCGCTTGAGATCAAGTTTCCCGTTTGTTGTTTTGTGCATTGGCACACTTTTATAGAGGACACAAAAAATCATATAGGATTTGTGACCTGAGACTGACACTATTGATCCAAAACGACCCCCCCCCTTTTTCCGTGCCTTCTATCGCTGATATTTGAGTAGATTTGTTTCTTAATTTACTTCCCTCCTGTTATTTAAACAAATATATTACATATCATTTTATTTACTTCGTTTAAACCATGTTCGGGTTAGACATTGTTTCATTTTGTTACTTTTTCAAACGAAGCGGAACGAAGGCGGCCATGATGATTTGTTTTCCCCAGGGGCCCCATACGGGATAAAAATATGCTTTATGTATACGGCTGTAGACGTATACATAGCCTAATGTATACGGCTTGCTAACCAATCAGAATTCAAGGTTTTTATGTGAGCTATAATATAAGTGCATATTAATGCGCGCTTATGTCGGTAGTATGAATAGATCGTTTCAATTTTTATTTTTGGATTATTTTACTATCTATAGGGTAAGCCTATAGCATTTTTATTCATGCATTCTATTCTTGACATAATAAAATGTATATACTTGCGTTTCTTTTATTAATTAGTTATTTAATTTGATTAGAAAAGGGCATTTAAAAATTTTGTTATGTTATATAACGTAATGTATTTCATCGCTTCAATTGTATTTCTTGGATTATTTCGTGATTTATACGTCAAGCTTCGTAATTTTTTATGCATTCTTATTTTAACATGATTAAGTGTATATTTTTCGGTGTCTTTAATTAGTTACTAATTTGACAATAAAAGTGCATTATTTTAGATTTTGTTTAACGCGCTTGTGACCACTCGATTCAGAAAACTTATTTCTGGATTATTTCATAATTTATAAGGTAGAAAATTGAACCTTTACGCAGAAAATTAGTCATCTTGAACAATAAAATTTAATTTCCCTGGGTTTTGTTTATTGACGGTTTCGAAATCCCAAACTCTCGTATGTGGTAGTGGTGGTTTTAGGGAGGGGGCAGAGACATTTCTGTGATGTAATTGTATATTAGATGTGCCTTGTTTATTTGCTAATTGATTATTTATTACCTGACACCGAACTTTGATGAAAGGTAAAAATGAAAGACCAATTAGACTCGCATAATAAGCCGCTAAAATGGCTAAATTAGATTATGATTTTGCTATATATTGTATATAGCCTGTTGTTTTGATTGTTTCTCAATAATAAAAAAAAAATTATGTTAAGATATTTTAACGAAGCAAGTTATATATATAATAATACAACAGAAAAAAATCAGTTACGTTCGAATAAAGGTCATCAACAGTTTATATTGTTGAAAATAATTGTAGAAGTTAATAATCTCATCAATTGTTTTGCAAAATAAGACTCTTCTTCTAATTGTTTT
This sequence comes from Limnoperna fortunei, assembly GCA_944474755.1. Taxonomy (NCBI): domain Eukaryota; kingdom Metazoa; phylum Mollusca; class Bivalvia; order Mytilida; family Modiolidae; genus Limnoperna; species Limnoperna fortunei. The sequence continues at coordinate 92,346,853 of OX104117.1, forward strand.
TTTTTATATTTTAAATTCTGAAAATGTTATGAAGTTCTTAGCAATGATTATGCACATGAATGGTAGTTTGACGTTTGACATGCATTTAATTGCAAATCTTTTGAAACAATTGTATCTTGTCGGTATGTTTTCTTTGATTTTCCGAGGACGCTATAACTGACAAAATAGCCTTTTCATATGTTCGATCTCTTCTTATTATCTCTTAATTCCATTCCATTTCTTTATTCTCATAAACCAATACAATGGTATAGAGATACAATACAATAAGATACAACGTAGACAATACAATAAATACACTACAATATCTATCTATATACACTATTTACATAACATGTAGAAGGAAACAATGCCTAGAGAACAAATAATTTATTTACTATTCTTATGAATTTACACAGTTTAATTAGGTTTTCTTTTTTGGTGTCGCACATAATTTGACAGAATTTAAGTATATTTGGCATTTGTAAACAGTCCATTCGGATAAATTTTTTTCTCTCAGCCGAGAAGTGTGTACATTTTAGAAGATAGTGAAATTCATCGCCAATTTCTTTTGCATTGCAATAAATACAAATCCTGTTTTCTCTGCTTACATTATTCCATCTACCAACTTCAATTGGTAGTCTGTGATTTGTCGTTCGAAATTTACAAAGTGTATAGATGTCTCGATCGTCCAGAATGTTTAAGTAATTTTCAAATTTAAAAAGTCTTTTAAAAAGTCTATAATTAATGGCCTTGGTGGAATTCTCCACTTGTTCGTGCCAATGTTGCTTAAACTGATCATGTAGAATAAGTTTAATGTTGGAGACAAGCCACTCATTGTTAATAAAGCTTTCATTTATCCAAATGTAAGAGAAGCCTGTGCTGTCAAAAATATTTTGAACAAATTTTGGCCATGAAATATTAGCATTTTTTACCATATATAAAACCCGCAACATTTTGTAAGATAAAAAAGAAAGTTTTGTTTGTTTACCTAAGAGGAGTCTGGCCCAAAAGGAAACCATTCTTAGTTTAATATCAATTTCTATGGGAAATCTGCCAAGTTCTCCATATATCATATAACTTGGTGTACATGTTTTAAGTTTCAATAAAAGTTTACAGAATTTTAACTGAACGATTTCTAAACAATTAATTTGTTTGGAAAACCCCCAAATTTCCGAACCATACAATAAGATAGGTTTTACCATTTTATCAAATAGTTCTAACTGGCATTCAATAGATAGATTATGCACTCTGCCCCTCTTGAGAATTTCGTACATTGCCTTAGTTGCTTTCTCTGCCTGCTTTTGAATAGCCTTGTTGAAGCTTCCTGTTCTGCTACATAGTATTCCCAAATAGTTAAATTCATTTACAATATCAATTTCTGAACCATCAAGATAAAACTTTAAATTTGCCAAAGGTCTGCCTGAAGAAAATACTAGTATTTTGGTCTTCTGTGTATTTATTTTAAGTTTCCACAATTTACAATATTCAAAAATTTTATTTAATTCGGTCTGGAGATCAGACGGTGATTCAGCCAAAAGAACGGTATCGTCTGCATAGAGTAGCACGAAAAGTTTTAGAAAAACACTGAGATGTTCTTCTGCAATATCTGAAACTGTTTTGAGTCCAATAAGGTTTTCGTTTTCCAAAAAGGTTTGGACGTCGTTTAAAAATAAGGCAAATAAAAATGGCGATAAGTTTTCACCTTGGCGTACACCCATCTCACACGGAAAGTATTCTGATTTGCAATTGTTATACACAATACAGGATTTAACATCAGTGTACATACTTAAAATGACATTATACAATTTACCATTGATGTTATTCATTAACAATTTGTACCACAAAGCCTTTCGCCAGACTGTGTCGAAGGCTTTCTCAAAGTCAATGAAAGCACAAAACAGCTTTTTCTTTCTGCTTTTAAGAATTTCAAAAAGTGAGTATAAGGTAAATAAACTGTCGGTTGTAGAATATGATTTTCTAAAGCCAAATTGGTTTTCCAATAAAATGAGGTTTTCATCTGAGAAACAATTTAATCTGTCGTTTAGAATAGCTGTGAATAATTTTCCTACACAACTAAGCAACGTGATAGGTCTAAAATTTTGTGCATCGCAAGGATTTCCTTTATTTTTATAGATAGGTTTAATCTTTCCTAGTAACCAAACGTCTGGCATAATTCCAGTATCTAGAATAAAGTTAAATATTTTTTCATATATTGGGATAAACATCTCTGCAGACGATTTGATATATTCGTTTATAATTTCGTCTTCCCCGCATGCTTTATTATTTTTTAGTTTCTTAATACATCGACGTATTTCATCTTCTGAGATGTAAGAGTTAATCTCCTCGTTAAACTGATTTATATTTAAGAGTTCTTCGAACGGTAAGTTAGCGTGGTTATCAGCCGCCGGCGCTGAGTTTAGATCTTTGAAAAAAGTAAACAAATTCTCCAAGGGAATATCTGGCTGTCTTTTTTCTCTACCTTGATTAAGAATTTTCCAATATTCTCTTGGATTACTGTTTTTTAAATTTTTAAGTTTCTTTCTAATTTCTGCGCGGTGAAGTTTAATATTTTTGTCTAGAGTTTTTTTGTAGTGTTTCTCAGCTTGGAACACCTCATGTTTTAGCTTTTCAGTTCTCTTCTTCTTAAGATTTCTCTTCAATTTTCTATAATTTTGTCTAGCGAATTTACAATCGTTATTGAACCATGGCTTATCCCCCCTAGATTGACCATTTCGATTTTTGCGCTTTGGCTGAAAAGTACCAAGTGTACTTTTTGCACTGTCAACCAGAATGGTACAAAGTTCCCAAATGAAACAATTAATTTTATCTTTATCAATAATTTCTACTGATGTATTTGATAAAACAGTATATAAATCAAACAACTTGTCTTTGTTTAGATTATCTTTGAATAATTGACTTTTCTCTTCGTCCCATTTTTTAATTTTTTCATTTACCTCTTCACTTCCGTTTTGTGCTTCATTTTGGGCTTTTTTTCTTTCTTTGTATTCAATTGTTGCAGAAATTGGTGAATGTGCATCTGAGTACAGATTAGAAAATTCTATAACTTTAAAATTGTTACACAGTTTTAAAAAATCTATTGTACATAAAAAGTAGTCAACTACACTAGCATTTTTACATGTGTATTTCCCAGACTCAACAAAATCGTCTCCAATTCGGCCATTTAGAATAAATAAATTATTTCCTTTACAAAAATTGAGGAGATAATTACCAAAGCGATTTTTACATTTATCCTTACTTCTTCTTTGTCTACTAATACCTAACATGTCTAAAATAGCAACTGGGTTTTGCACAAACTCGCTAAAATCATTTTCGTGTGTATTAATACATATGTCTAGAAATTCGGGGTTATCAGCAGTTCTGCTATTAAAGTCACCGAGCAGGCATATATAATTATGTTTTATGGAAAGCTTTCGATATTCAAACTCTATTTGATCAAATGCATCAGGAGAAGCGTATACTGAGTTTTCAGGAGGGATATAGACTATACCAATAATTAAATCTTCGTATGAGTTTAATAATTTGGACGAGAGTTTGAACCAAAGAATAAATGGAGATTCTGTTTTTATAATTTCGATATGACTCTGTAGCGTCTGCTTGTACCCCAAAACTATACCGCCAGACTTTCGTCTAAATTTCTGTCTATTTTTCATATAAAATAAATAACCTTTTAGTTCAATTTTATCAAGGTCGTCGGTTTTTGTTTCCTGAAAACATACTATGTCATGTTTTTCAACAAGTTCGCAAAATTCTGGATACTCTAGACGCGTCTTTATGCCACAACAATTTAAGCTTAAGATATTAAATTTATGTACAATATCGCTATTTTCTAAGTTACTTTCGTTGAAACTACTGAGATCATGTCTCTGTTCGAAAATAGTTGTGTCGGAGATAGAACTTCGTGTTAACATATTGGAATGATTTTGATTATCATTTGAAGTATCAACGTCAACGTCGAAAGAAAATTCATTGGAGTTAATATTTGGGAAAAGTATTTCATTAATATCATTGATATTGTCAGTTGGGTATACATGCGAAACTAAAGAATTAATTACATGTTCGTTAGATTTACAATTATTTACAGTTGTATTATTTACACATATATAGGATTGTTCTCTTTGGCACTCCTACGGTCTTGTTGGTGTAGAACCTATACGCGCCCTTTTTTGTGGTGGTCGTCTTCCAGAGTTAATATTTATGGGAGAAAGGTTGCTATAGGTCGTACGAGTGTCCACGTGTGGTTCATCAGTGACTATATCGTTTGGTGGTGTATACAGTTCATTGTCTATGAACAGGCGATCACGGACAAGCGCTACTCGTTTGCCAGCACGTTTGGCATCTCGCTGCACCGGATATAGCTGCTTGCGTTTTTCCTCGATTACCTTCGGGAATTGTTGCTTTATGCCGTAATGGCTGTTTCGGAGTTTGTAGGCGTTATCCAATACATACTTCAGATCACAGTGGTAGAGAAACCTAGCAACAATTGGGCGCTTTCCTCTAGGTTTGTTACTGAATCGGTGAACATTTCCAAACTCAACATGATAGTCAATTCCGAGTTCTTGGCGTAGAAATAGTCTTAGTAGCATTTCGGTGTTTTCATCTCTTACTTCGTTTAATCCGGTAAAAATTAAATTGTTTTTCATTGAACGACATTGCAAATCGACTACCAGATCATTTAATTTCTCAACTTCTTTAGCACAGTTACAATGATATATAATTGTTTTCAGGTAAATTGAGCAAAAAGGTAAAAACTATACTCTACAATATAGTTCACGTTGTAAGTGATAAAATTGCTAATTAAATATTAAAGAAAATATTTCATTTACAGTTTTTTGTTTTTGTTAAATCCGTCGGGCTTTAAAATTCATTATTTGTCCTGATCTAATAAGGAGTAGTAAAAATGTACAAAATTGTATATAAATGCGCTTTTGACCTCGCTAGATGGGATCATCGCCTCAATTTATTTCTTGGATTATTTCATGATTTATAGGGTATGCTTAGTATTTTTTTAATGCATTCTTATCTTTACAAAATATAATGTATTTATTTGTGTTTGTTTTATTAATTAGCTAGATAATTTAATAATAAAAAGGCATTTTTAGATTTTGTTATGTTATATTACGTAATGTATATGTGTTAGAAAGACTTGTTCGGTTCAATTTTATCATAATATATTTTGTTTTGTTTTGATTATTTCACGATTCATATCTTTTTTGCATTCTTATCTTTACATAAAAATGTAGATGTTTATTTATTTCTTTGTTTATGTCAGAATTTATAGGGTACTTAAGCTTTGTATTTTTTATGCAGTTTGTAATCTTCACATAATAGAATGTGAATGTATTTGTTTTTATAGGAATTCACAAGATGATTTGATAAAAATAATGCATTTAAAATTTTGTTGTATTACGTAATGCATGACGTTCCCCTCATGCATCATCATTAGCCGAACAGTATTTTTAACGCGCTTGTGACCACTCATCCAGAAAGCCTTGATCGATAATTTTCAGTATTATATCTGGATGATTTCATAATCAGGGTAGAAAATGAAACCTTTATGTAGAAAATTCATCAATCTTGAACATTAAATTTAATTTCCATGTGTTTTGATTATTAACGATTTCTAAATCCCAAACTCTCTCGCACGAGATTGGCCGAGAACGAGGCGTGTGTGTGTGTGTGTGTGTGTGTGTGTGTGTGTGTGTGCGTGGTGGTGGGAAAAAAGGGGGGGGGGGGGTAAGAGATATTTCTGTGATTAGTTGTCAATTGGGAATTAGATGTGCCTTGTTTATTTGCTAATTGCTTATTTATGTCACTGAACTTTGAAAGGTTAAAATGAAAGACCATTTAGATTCACATAAATAGCCACGAAAATGCTAATTTAGATTATTGAAAAGAAAATAAGATTTTAAAAAAGGCATGTTAGTTAGAAAAATGTCATAGATTTTGGTAGGGAAAATAAATTTCTTTATAACAAAAAAACACTAAAGGTATGGATTTTTATTTAATTCGAGATTTAAATTTTTTTATGTTAAATTATTTTAAAGAAGCAAGTTATATTTAGATACTTATAGAATTAGATTAAACATACCTATAATAAAGATCGTATATGAAGTCCTTTAACAAACCAAACAGAACTTTTAAAAAGCTAAACGAAATTTTGAAATTTTGAAAAATGAATATAATAATACAATAGAAAAACAATTCAGTTACATTTGAATAAAGGTCATCAACAGTGTAAATAGTTGAAAATAATTTAAAATTATTGTTTTTGACGATCTTACCCCCCACCCCCCTTTTTCCACAGAACCACGTGACTATGTGATATTTCGAAAAGGTCAATGTATTGTTATTGTACGGTAAACATTTGTCTTTCCAACACTTTTGCCCTCATGACACTTCACCTCTCGAAAAAGCAAGTCACGTGATCGTAATTCTGTTAATTGGCAATACACCTTTCAAATTGTGTACAATTTTTATTAGATTTTACCGTCTGTTTGTTTATATAATTATTTCATAGTGCAATTTAAGTATTAAGAACGATAGCTCTAGATGAGCTGCAGTTTGTAAAATTTTATAAATGTTAAATATTTTTTATTTGAAGTACAGGGCAAATTTAAACGCATATTAACACGCTAGATTTTTGCGGGCTTTTATGAAGTGTAAAAAAGACGAAGAGGAAGAAATTTTTAATTAATTTCTTTAATAAATACAAATTAGCAATCATTTTATATACATGGTGATATTAAATCAAATGTATTATTGTTCTTGGGCGTCCGTCGTAGTACACACATAGATAGAGAGTTGTTGCTTTCTAAAGTATAAACATTTAATTTAAAAAAATATAATATTCAATTTGTTTACAGTATTGTATAACTGCTTTGGTGCTCGCAGAAAAACATTTCTATATCTTAAGCAGTGGGTTTCAATACATAATGGCAATAAACGTTCTGTTATACATGTACAACAAAACAACAAAGTACATGTAGTTGTATGTAAAGTATCAATTTTATGTTAACTGTATGCTTAATAAATCTGTTAATATCGAAAACACGTAAATAAAATAATCTGTTGAAATATAAAAAGACATATGGTATTTGGGGGGGGGGGGGGGCACACGTGTATAAATTAATGCTTGCTTTTTTACAGCACTCTTCTCAAAGTTGAGATATTATAACCAAGATGATTGTTTCTTGCCTTCCACAATCTTCTATATTTGTAACCCTTTTACAGCATATGATGAAATTTTAAATAAAACAAATTTTTAAAAAAGCTATTAAACCGAATCGGATACACCTATTACATATAAAAATCGAACATCTCTGGATATGGGTGTAACCCATATCATTTCTTGTATATCTTTGTTCTTATAATGAATACAATTATGTTACAATGAAACTTTTGTTTATTTATTAGGATTTGTGATTTTATTTCTTTCTTTGATTAAATTGTAATTGATTCTGCCTCTAACGGGCACCTTTAATTGGTAAATAAAAGTCTGTTCTGTTCTGTTCTGTTCTGTTCTGTTCTTACTATATTACATTCTTACATCTATGTTCTTATAATGAATAAAATTATGTTGAAAATGAAACTTTTGTTTATTTATTATGATTTGTGCTTATGTTTCTTTCTTTTATTAAATTGTAAATGATTCTGCCTCTAACTTGCACCTTTATTGGTAAATAAAAATCTGTTCTGTTCTGTTCCGTTTCGCTCCCCTATCCATGTGTACTCCTATGAACAGAACAGGAATATCGTCTCCTAATGTGTTCCCCTGAACATAATAGGAATATCGTCTCGTAAGGTGTTTTCCATCCGTCCGACCAAGGGCATTAAGTTGTCAGTGTAGGACGTAAATAACTCCCTCAATCAAAATGTGTTTTCGATGGCTTTTTACTTTAGTTTTGCTTGTCATATATTTACATTTATACTACTTCGTGTTCATATATAGAACCAAACCCATAACCTGGCGATGTTTACGTATGTAGTATAACTTTAAATAATAATGCCTTCTAAAAAAATCAAGTGCACTTTTCTTATCACATGTCATTTCCCCCATTTTTCATAAGACCTTTCACGTTTATCAACATATTACATGTACATCAGTTGTCATTATTAACTACTCTGAACTTAACTCTAAATGGGGTCTACTCTGAATTTAACTCTAAATGGGGTCTGCACTCCCCAGTAGCCATTTCAATATTTTGCTAAAGCGTAATCATATGACTAAGAGATACCACTGGCATTTGAGGCTCTAAGGAGAGGTATTTTTATTAAAAATAAATCACAAGAGAAGTTTATCACAGTCCAAATGGCTATTGACTTATTTTAATTTAAGAGGATAATAATGGTATTTTTGTGGATTTGCCGACTTTCCAATTTAAAAAAAATGCTACATCCGGTACCAAAAACTGCGGCTACAGTCGCAGTTTGTCCGGTTAAAATCTTTTGAAATGAACAATTGTCCTTTGTTTAATTTTCATGCTTCAGGTGAATGACAGGTGTCAATATCTGAGTGATGATGTTATTAATTAACAAATCGATGTTTATTCCCCCATTAACCTGATGCTAATTTGTAGTAGAAACCCTGCTCTTTTATTGCTTGATTTATCAACTTACCAGTGACATCCATGTTCATATATCAAACTCACCTGTTGCCTATGGCTACAATAACATCTACTAATGAGGTTAATTAGATGAAGATTTAATTGAAATAGACAAACTATACAAAAACAATGCAAAATCTTTATTTCAATATCATAGTCTTTTAGTGATGACAGCCATAGTTTTTCAACCCAAGCAGAAAGGGAGATAAATCATGTAAAACTGGAAATTGGTCAATTCGCCTGGTTGACTGCATAAATTTGCAGACAATAACCTTTTTTATTATATTTTTTTTAATTTTTAGGTAAGTTTTTCAGACTCACAAACATATTAAATACATACAGTGGTATCCCAGTGAAATAAATAATGCTCTGAAGAGTGAAACATACATGTATGACCCTATTATATGGCTACTTAAATAAAATTCAAAGCAGCTCCTTCTTTTATGTTCAATGAATGATGTATTTCAAATTATAAAGCCTTAAATTGTTGTCTACTACATCATCATATTAGTCATCTAAAACACCTTACATTTATTTAGAACACAGTACACGTATTAACACTTGTTCAATCAAGTGTGTATGATAAAATAAAAATCAGATGGATTTTTTAAAACTTGGCGAAAACATTACTCAGTGTAATTATTGAATTCATTATAAAAGAATTAATTTTGTTTGTTTACCTACCAATGCACCAAGTTCACTGACAAAATTTAACCTATCGAAAATACCTTAGCCCAGCATAAGTAAAATCATACAACAAGATAACTATGTAGATTTCATCAATATAATGATGTATTGTACCATATATTGGAGATAATTTGTTAAACAATGAAAAATTCTACTGACGGTATGATAAAAAGTAATTGAATTTTTGTTGGAAACTATTTTTCATTGTTCATTTCAAAGCTAAGAATTTCCAGGGAAAGTCCACACCAACTGTAGTAGGACCCCATGGTATCATTCTATTCATTTGATTATATTATCTTATTTTAACATAGGACCCTATAATGGCAACATCTGCATGTTTTATTTTGACATTCAGTTTCAAGATGAGTCAGGTAAGATGCAATATTCTCTATTGGACGAACATCGGAATGTTTCAAGTAATGATTGCAGTTGAAACTTAACTAATATCATTATACTAATTAAAGGATTGACAACAACACTTAATTAGTTCTACTTTTACTACGACAACCCTGCATACCTAAAGGTATCCACTTCTTAGGAGCGTTAACTGTAGATCAACTTACACAGTTTTGGTTCACCTTTTCCTCTGTATTAATATCATTATAGTGATAAAATAGCATAATCATAAAAAAAAACAAAACAGTTGTATGCAAGCACTTAGCTGGACTTGTCTGCGATATGTGGGAATCTAAAAAAATTTTTGGGACTTGCCATTTCAAAAGGGATGAGTAAAGGACTTGCCATAATAAAATCCTACAAGTATCACTCACCCTATGGGAAAAAAGTTTTAAAAAAAAGGCCTCTTCTCAGAAACCAGTTAACCAATCAAAACAAAACAAAACTTTCTACCAATATTTTTTGGATGGTCCTTAATAAGTTTTAGTTTATGTTTTTTATGCCAATTGGAAATTTAAAATGACAGTCAGGGCAGGACAATTTTAACATAAGAACCTATAGAAAAAAGCTTTAAAAGGATTCTTCTCTGAAACTGGTTAACCAATGGAAACAAAACTTACTAGCGATATTGTTTGGGAGGTTCCCTTGAAAGTTTTTTGTTTTTTATACCAATCCCAAAATCAAATTGGATGCCACAGCATGGCTTAGTAGAACATTGGCCCCAACTGAAACAACTTTTAAAAGGCTTCTCCTCTGTAGCGGGTTAACCAATGAAACAAGTACATGGATAGTTCTCTGTAAAGTGCATTTTGTTTTTTTATGCCAATTGGAAATTCAAAATGGCTACCATAACAGAACTTTGTTTATCGCTCTGGGTTTTCTGAACTGTACCCAAATTAATAGTTAACCTAAGAAAACACCCTCCAATTAAAATGTCCAAAGCATGGTTTTTTTTATTATTACACTGAATATAGTTCATAATGTCATGAAGTCAATTATTACAATTTTACAATATAATTATAATAAGTAGTTCTTTAATTATTAATTTATATTAAAGTATATTTATTATTTGTTTAGATTATGCCACGAGTTGCAAGAAGACGTAGAATTGGTAGAAAAGCAAAGAATTACCATAGAGAGCCATATATAAAACATGTTAAGGACCAGCTTGTGCCATTACATGTAATAGAGGGCAAGTTTTGCTTGGTTACATATATACAATATATACAATTATAGATTTTATGCATGTCAATATTGCTTATTAGTACATTCAACCTTATATTGACTTGCATACAATATACCCTGATTTTCCTATTAAACAAATTTAGTCAAGGCAGTGATCACAAGGTTCATTCTAAATTCAAGCATACTAAGAACTGTCATACGTTATTGCGATCAGAATGTAGATTTTTGTATGAAATCTTATGAACAATCTCATTAGTCACAATTGAAACCTATCAGATTTTATCAAATGAAATACAGATTAAAAAGTCATTTAACAATGCATAATACACAGCTTAACTTAGGACTGAATTACAGTGGATTTTTTATTGTTATTGTTGTTTGCCTTTTTTTGTTTTTTTTTATACCCCTGCTCGACAGAGTCAGGGCTATATAGTGGTCCTGATGTCCATCCGTCCTTCCATCCATCCACTTTAGGTTTCCGGATGATAATTCAAAAAGTTTGCAATCTATTTGAATGATACTCTAATATTGTTATACATCAGGTTGGTAAAAAGCTTATCGATTTTGTGGGAAATCCATCAAATTTCAAGGTGCAGTCCACAAAAAACATTATAAATTTTTACAAAAATGTTGTTTGGGGACAATAACTCAAAAATTTTGCATCCAATTTGAATGAAACTTTTGGATATTGTTAAATATCAGGTTTGTATCAAGCCTGTCGATTTTGGGGGAAATCCGTCAAATTTCAAGGTTGTAGTCCACAAAAAAAATTAAAAATTTTTACAACAAAATTGTTTCCGGACAATAACTCCTAAAGTTTGCATCCAGTTCAAATGAAACTTTGGGATATTGTTATATATCAGGTTAGCAAGAAGCCTATCAATTTTGAGGGAAAATCCGTCAAATTTCAAGGTCGCAGTCCACAAAAAACGTTAGAAAATGTAATGATTTTATTTGTGGGTGGGGGAAGAAACAAGTAAATTAAGGTTGGAGTTGAGCACACCCTGCCTGCAGTAAGACTAAATTTTTTAAGTTGTAAACAGTGCTTTTAGTGGAATGTATGTTGATTTTTGCTTTTATTTTTCAGGTGCTATTGATTCAAAGTTCTGGGCACTTCCTGATCTTGTAAAAATGACAAATGATGACATCTCTATTCAAAATGATGGCATGTCACATGCAGCTGATATAAATGAAACAATGGAACATTATGTCATACTGGATAAAGTTTATAAAATTGATAAAGACATTGACCTGGATATCTTTGTGCAACAGAAAAACCAAGAATTATATCTACATCTCCGCGATAATTGTCAGGAGCTGGTTAAAGACAGTTTATTTGAAAAGTTTGAGTTTGTACGTTCCTCTCCACAAATTCGATATGTATCATTGTATGACGGTGACAGTCCAAGGGTAAAATTAAGTGTAACAATCAAACCAGATTTCAGAACAGAAATTTATGTACATGACAAAAAGTTAAATAACGATCATCAACTTTGGAGTAGGCTACCATCAAGGTTTATCCGAGTCGAGCAGGTTAGAAAACTTTTAACGTCCTTGCTTTATTTTGAAGTTTGTATAGGAAACCCAGATGAAGAATTGCAAAAACTTTTTTCTGGAAAGTTAGGATATCTGGAGACAGGATTTATTGCCCAATGTGCAAATTTGAAATACAACAGCACAATACGTTCAGTAAACTGCATGTTGTTGAAAGAGATTAGTGGAAAAGCAGCTGGTCTAAGATGTAAAGAGTGTGGGACTTATCGCAGGACACTAAAAAAACAAGAACAAAGATGGGAAGTTAAAATACCCACAGAATGTATAGACTGGATCACATCAAAAAAGGGCAATAGCCGACTGACCAAGTGTGAGAAAATAGAAAAAATAAAACAGCTTCGAAATTACAGTATGCAATTAAAGGGACAGGTGGAATTTCTGAAAAGAAAACTCGACCCGTCTACAAAAGGCGAAGTTATGACTTTGATAGATAGTGATGACTATGATATGTTCATAATGAAATGCAATGAACAATTTGCCAATGAAGAATTTCCTTTGGTTACTCTTACGTAATTGAAGTTTTCTGTTTCCAGCTGGAGGTTATTTAAAAATTAAATCCAAAGGAGCAACAGATGAATGGCAGCAATATATGAAAGACTGTGCAATGTGAAATGAAAATAATGAGTGAACAGGTTTACCAAAAACATTCAGGAGAATGTATTAGTCTTAAGCATGTACAATGTAGATAGTATTCTTTTATCCTTCATTTGGAGGAATGTGTCTTATATCCTTGATTTGGAGGAATGTATTTTAAACATTGTTAAATGTTTAAATACATAAAAATAAGTATTGCAGTGGACATAATATTCTCATTAGAACACTGGGCACACAAATGGCCAACAAGGTTTCTTGTTTCGATGATCTGTTGATTTGACAATTTATGAGATGCCTCACAAAGAAATATAAGTTGTTTTTAGCTCACCTGACCCAAAGGGTCATGTGAGCTATTGCCATCACTTGGCGTCCGTTGTCGTCATCGTAGCCATTAACTTTTCTTCAAAAATCTTCTCCTCCAAAACCACTGAAGGGATTGCTTTGAAACTTTGCACACATCATCAGTAAAATGTCCTCTACCAAATTTGCCCAAATCATGGCCTCAGACCAACCAACATGGCCGCCATGGCTAAAAATAGAACGGGGGTCAAAATACAGTTTTTTGCTTATAGTTCAAAAAATATAACAGATACAGGAAAACCAAACAGACCTACCTTCTTCAGCATCTTAAGCTCTACAAAACACTCCATTGGGTCAAAGTTGTATGATGACTCCTTGTAGGAGTTATTGCCCTTTAATTGTCAAAATTGATGATTTTTGCCATTTTTGCCTCAAAATCTTGAAAATTATTAGAACTAGAGAAAAAGTTAGCATTGCTTAATTGTTCTGCTCTATGAGGGCTACAAAAATGACTGAAAGGTCAAGATTGTCTGATTAACCGTTTAAGAGTTATTTCCCTTGAATTTTTTTTTTAAAGGTTTTAATTGATTTTTTTTAAATCTTCTCCTCTGAAACAACTGAAAGTACTGCTTTGAAACTTTGTACACATCATCTGTCAAATGTCCTCAACCAAGTTTGCACCAACCATGGCTGCAGATTAACCAACATGGCCACCATGGCTAAAAATAGGACGAAGGGGGGGTGGTGGGGGGGTAAAATACAGTTTTTGGCTGATATTTAAAAAAGTGTAACAGATACAGGAAAACTGAAGAGACATGCCTTCATCTGCATCAAAAGCTCTACGAAACACTCCATTGGGTTGAAGTTGTATGATGACTCCTTATAGGAGTTATTGCCCTTTAATTGTCGAAATTGATTATTTTTGACATTTTTGCCTCAAAATCTTAAAAATTATTAGAACTAGAGAAAAAGTTAGCATTGCTTAATTGTTCTGCTCTATGAGGGCTACAAAAATGACTTAATGGGTCAAGATTGTCTGATGAACCGTTAAGGAATTATTCTCCTTGAACATTTTTTTAATCAATTTTACTTGATTTTAAAAAATCTTCTCATCTTTAACCAATTAAAGGACTGCTTTGAAACATTGCACACATCACCTTTAGGACGTCCTCTACCAAAATTTTGAAAATAATGACACCTGACTACCTACATAGCTACGTTGGCTTAAAATAGAAAAAATGAAAAAAGGGGGGGGGGGGGGGTGGGAGTCGAGAGAGTTTTCGACTGATAGTTAAAAAAGGTTGCATAATGTACATGTATCAATATTTATTTTTGACTATAATTTTTTGTAGTTATTTTTCTAAATGAAAAACTGAAAAAAAGTTCATACAGATTAAAACTCAGACACACCAATTTATAAACTCATATACATACACATTCACATACTGCTAATTATGCACGGTTTTATAACAAAAGTATTGTAAGCCTTACTGACTATTTATATATACTTATAAAAATATTGTTGTGAAAAAAAGACAAACAACTGAAAACAACTTAATTTGGAAATATGATACCCATATGGCCCAAAAGTTTTCAAATGCCCACATACATGTATTGTTATTCTTAATAGCAATAGATCTCTCATATGATTGATACTGCATGATTTTGCTTTTTAGACCAATAACATTTGGTAAGGATTCTTTAAACTTGTATTATATATATATTTTTTTGCAATCAAAATAAATTAAATTATTATATAAAGTGTAGGTTTTACTTCCGAGCAAAACTTTTTCAATATTGTAAGCAAAGTTTATATCGTGTCTTTGATTTTCTTAAAAAATTGTACCCAAAACTTGTTGACAATATTACAATCATAAAAAATATGTTCAAATGTTTATTCATTATTTTTGCAGAAGGAACACTGATCAGTGTTCTTTAACTTGATTTTAAACATGTTAAACAAAATAAATTAGAAGTAAAAACTATGTAATAACTTGAATTAAAAGTTTTTTTAATATGTAACATTTTTTAATATAACAAAAGAATTTTTCCAGTCAATAATATCAGCATGAAGTTTTTCCTCCCATTTTAAAATTTTTTCAACAGGAAGAATAAATATTTTACTTATCATACCTGTGTACACAAATTTCACCTTTTTGGTTGCTAGAATCTTATCTAAAAACTCATCAGCAGGAGAAAAGCTTACAGTATTTATATCGGTACGATTTTCTTTGACATAGTTCTTGATATGTTTAGGTATACATGTATTAGATATCGAACTATGGTAAACCAGAAAATTATTTTTATTTGTTTTCTCCCTGAATTGGATGCTGTATTCTTTCCATTTAAACACAGTGCAACATTAGATACAGACACAAAATTTAAAATATCAAGTGAATTGTTCTGTATGCATAGTTTGATGTCAGGTTTTGCTACTGACAAGTTATAAAATAAATCTCTCCAAAAATGTTTTTAATACAGTGTGAAACTTCATACAATTTTTCATTTTGCAGATTAAAAACTCTTGCTCCTCCATAATGCTCTAATTCAGAAACTA
The DNA here is from genome assembly GCA_944474755.1 of Limnoperna fortunei. Taxonomy (NCBI): domain Eukaryota; kingdom Metazoa; phylum Mollusca; class Bivalvia; order Mytilida; family Modiolidae; genus Limnoperna; species Limnoperna fortunei. The sequence goes on from OX104117.1 coordinate 92,362,729, forward strand.
AAAGTTTTTGCCATATTCCATCAGGATTTGAAAAAAATCAAATGTATCATATAAATCCTCCCTGTAACGGATCTTCAATAAGAGTATTTCGTTTTATACGGTCTGTCTTCCCACTCCAAATTCAATTATTAAATATAATGCATTAATTTCATTCAATCTAGCTTATGACAAGCTCGGAAGTGAAGTTATCAAATGAATGAGTTTTGTAGGAGCTAAAGTCCTAATAACAGTTATCTTTCCAAAAAGAGTCAGTTTTCTATTTTTCCAACTCTTTAATATGGCTGATAATTCTTTAACCTTTTTGGCAAAATTAATATCAAGGATACTATGTATATCAAGAGAAAAATCTATTCCCAATAACTTAAAATTTGAGTAAGAAGACCTTGAGAGATTATAATTTGGACAAAGAACTTGATCAGAATATTTTTTACTTTCAATCCAAAGTTTTTGACGGGTTCATTTTTAAATCAGAAACATTTGCAAATGATTTTAAAACGGAAGTGTCTCCTCAAAGAGAATTTTCATTACCATCTACTGTTAAAAATGTGTCAGCAGCATACTGACTTAAAAGAGACATTTTATTGCTGATTTGAATTCCTTGAATTTTTGGGTTTGACTTAAGTTTTAAAGATAATAATTCTACACCTATTACGTATAAATAAGGTGACAAAGGATCGCCTTGTCTACAACCTCTCTCAAGATGAAAGAAATCTGAAAAATTACCATTGTTTATTACAAAGCTTTTTGTATTGGAATATAGACTCTTGAACCTATTGATTATCGATGGACCAAAATTAAAACTTCTAAGTTCTTTTTTTTAAATCCCACTCAAAAGAGTCAAATACTTTTTCGAAATCTACCAAAAGTAGTAAACCGGACAAATTATGATATTCAAGATAATGCATCAGATCATATAGCAGACGAGTATTTTCTCCAATAAAACTTTAATAAAACCTTTTTGAGTGTCGCTTATAGTGTAAGGTAAGACAACTTTTAATCTATTAGCTATAGCTGCTGATGCAATCTTAATATCTGTTAACAAGACTAATAGGTCTCCAGTTGCTAATCAAACGCCTGACTTTTCTAAATCAGAAGGTACTGTAGTGTACACGTTTTTATAGAAATTATACTGCTCTTTTACAATCATTGACTGATCTAAAAAGATATTACCTTGACTATTGATCAACTCGGCCATTGTTTTCTTAATAGAATTTTTCTTTTCAAGTTTACAAAAATACTGAGAGCATTTTTCTCAATTTTTGTGCCAATTAGCACCTGAGCGAAGGAGAATGCCTTCAATCTTTTGTTCTCGTTTTATCTGTAATTCAGCGTTCTTATTATTAAGTGAGGTCAATGTTGCTTCATTAGGGTTAGCATTCATGTGGTTTTCTAGTTTGAATATCTTTTTCTAAATCAAGGAGTAACGCCTTTTCTTCCCTTGATTTAGTAATACTTTGCTCAATTGACAAAGATCTGATCCTCATTTTCAGGTATTGAAAAAAATATTGATCATTAAATGTTAGTTTAACCTGAATAGGTTATTCACATCACCTGATAGATAGAAGTTAGATACAGAGTCTTTAATGCACTTTTTAACTTTATCAGTATATTTTATATTTCTCAGTAACTTGGCATTGAACTTCCAGTAACATTTCCACGTTTGCATATAGTTGCAGAAAAACAAAACACGATGGCTGAGTGATCTGTTCTATAGCCAGGTATAATAGAAGATTTTTTCATTAAGTGAATATATGTCTTCACTAAACAAAAAATAGTCGAGTCTACTCTGTTTCAAAGGAGACTTGACGCCAAGCATACTTTCTATCATTAGGATGAGTAACACGCCAAGAGTCTATTAGCTCATATAGTTCAGGGGGCCGCGGTGGCCGGGTGGTTAAGGTAGTTCATTCTACTATTGATCACGTGGTCTGTCAACACTGAGATTGCGGGTTCGATTCTCACTGCAGGCAGGGTGTACTCGACCCCAATCTTAATTGACAAGGATTGCCAGTTTTCTTACCGCAGGTCGTGGGTTCTCTCCGGGTACTCCGGCTTCCTCCCCCAATAAAAACTGGACGCCATGATATAGCTGAAAAATTGCTGAAAGTGGCGTTAAAACACCATTCAAACAATCAAACATATAGTTCATATATCTCTTCAATCTTTTTACGAGAATTTGAATTTCTGAAGGATATTGAAAGTATCCAAACGGAAATCCTTTACAACATTCCAGTCACCACATAATAGGTAGCTGGTATTATTAAAAGAAGCTATATAACTAGATATATTTTTAAAAAATGCAGGTTCATCAACATTATGACCTTATATAGAAACAAAAGTGAGTCTATGTAAAAAAAATAGATAAATCAGCTATTATAAATCTTCTATTTTTTTATCGATTAAACAATCATGCATATTATAATCTAAACCAGCTTTAAACATAATACAAACCCCAGCACTGCTATTATTGCCATGACTAAAGATACATTTACTACCCCATTCATCTTCCCATAGTTTTTCCACATTTTCACTACTATGAGTTTCTTGAAAACATATTATGGGTGAGTTTTTACCTTTTGCCCAATTAAATACATCTATTCTTTTATTTGCACTACTAAAAAGATCCCTAAATTTATTGATAAAACAGTAACACTATTTTCTAGACTCATTACGTTATATGTTCAACTAACTGTATATAAGTAATGCAGTAAATTGATATAATATAAAACAGTGCATAATATAAACAGTAACAATCAAAACATTCATACAGAGATGACGCACATGAACATTTTTAATCCACATCAGATATAAAGTTTTTGACATAACACATCCTTATCGTTATTCAAAATGATATCCGAAAGAGAAAAAAAAAACCAAAACAAAATACACTGATTTTCACGTGGTGTATGCAACACATCCGTTTGGTTTATTTACAATCGACATCGGGATATACCCTAACCAAGTCGTGAATGAAAGCAAGCTTTTGATTGGCTACATGCAGGTATGATGCAGCCAATCAAAACAGTGACTTCTAGCCCGAAAATTTCTATGTTTGTTGGGGTTTCGAGGACACATGTGGACACACAAACCCTGACTTTCTAGCATGGTTAAAAACTAAAGTTTAAATTTATGCAAGTATGATCGCAAACCATGAAGACATTTACAATTAATTTTGTTTCGAGTTCTGCAATAACTACTGAAAGATAAGAGAGAAATAAATTTAAAAAAAAAAAAATAAATAAATAAAAAAATAAAAATAAATAAATAAATAAATAAATAATAAACACCCAAACTGAATCTCAAAAGCAAAGAAAAAAAACGAAAAAAACCAGTTAACTAATAGGTAGATATGACATAAAATAATGAATAACCTACATGTAAACAGTAGCACTCCATGTATTCATACATAGATGACAGATATAATCATTTGTAACCCACGAGTTATTTTACAGTATTTTTTTATATAACACATATCATAATTCAAAAAGAGATTACAAAAATAGACTAAATTAATAATTAAATAATTAAATAATCAACATTTAATTCTTGGATCATTTAATTTAGCACTGCACTAAATTAAGGATTAAAGTTTAAATTGACACACTAGCAATTAATTCTTAGGTCATATAATTACTTGATAATAAGGTATAAGAAAATAAGAAGGAATTATCTCCCTTTTCCCTTTAACAAAAACAGTTATAGGATTTCCTCAAAAAAAAAAAAAAAGGAAAAGAAAATATGCGTCCACGGAGAGTTCAGAGATTTCTCTTTTGAGCATTCTCAAGAAATGTAATAACAAGTATAGGTAGATATGATATAAAACAATGCATAACCTAAACACATAGCACAATTCAAAATATTAAAAAAAAATTAAAAAATTAAAAAAAAGATTAAAATTGAGAATTAAAGTTTAAATTGAGACATTAGCAATTAATTCTTGTGTCATGTAGTTACTTGATAATAGAAAGTACAAAGATGCGTTTTTAGTTATTTTCCTTTTAACCATTCTTAAAATTGTAATAACATGTATAATTAAAATGTGACTTACACATTTACATCTCTACATGATTATAAACTTCTAGTACATAAGCTTTGCTTTTTGACATCCTTTTTGTATCTTTTCTTCAATGTCATCAAAAAGATCAAATGTTATCCTGACTGTTTGCTGTACTTCAACTTTCCATAAACACTAAGTTATAAAACCAGGCATTGTCAATTTGAGGTTTTTGGCTTAGTCTTGTAATCAGTCAAAGATTTCTTTGAGTAAAGTCATTGTGAATTTGATGCATTGTTTTAGTGCTTTTTTTTGTTCCTCATTATTTGGATTTTAATGTCTGTATTTCTCACTTTTATAATTACCGACCAGATGTTGCCGTCCTTTCCAGGAATTCTGTTTATTGCTATGACATCTGAAGGCTCTATATCTACATTCAAGTATTTCTTTATAATGTTAACAAACTTATCACGTAGCTTATCATCTTTGGTTTCAGGGAAGTTGACCATTCTTATATTATGTTTCCTTGAATTTCATAATAGTTGGCAAGTTTTAGAGCATCTATTGACCTTCTGTTGCAGTCATTCACAGCCTTTGTAAGATCTTCAATTTGTTTATCATTTACTCTAAGTCTCTCGTTTAGAATTGAGTTTTCAATATTTAAAGCATCATCTTCATCTTGCAGCTCACCAGTTCTCTCCCTCAGCATTATGTTTAACTCTGATGTGATTGTGTCCTTTGATGAGGTCAACAGGTTTCTAATTATGTGTGTCACTGGTTGTTTTAAATCCTCTTGTTTGACCAATTGGTCAAAGTCAGACTTGGTAACAGTATCCTGAAAAGATCTCTTAATGTCCTTTAAGTCTGACAGAATACCGGTAGTAATCAGATCCACATTGTCTATACTTTCTTCAGAGACATCTGAGTGAGTTCTTTTATCTCGTTTAGCTGGTTGTTCTTTTGAATTTTCATCAGTATTGTTTTTAGGGGCTAACATAGTCTGAATAGTATTCCCCTTCTTATTTTGCTGTGACATCTTATAAATCTTATGAATTTTTAAAACTACAGTATGAATATACTGAACAGTAATCAGTCAACTATTTTCATAAAGAAAAATTATTTCTAAGTTATAATTTCCAATTCTGCATCAAGTTAAATAAAAATAGTATAACACAAAAGTTCTTTGAAAACTTAACAGTTCCTAAAAAAGTGTATTATTTTTTTTTTTATTTTTTTTTGCTATAGCCAGGATTTTACAATCTCCCTACAACACCACCTGGCCAGGGTGTATAGGAGAGAACTGATGTGATATTTTTGTCCTGGCTATATTATGATTTTATAAGTTAATCCAAAATCATATAGTTATCTAATACGAAAAAACACAAGAGAAAAAAAAATTAATAAATAAATAACACACACAAAAATTATAAAATAATAAAAAACAAAAATACTTCCTTTCAAAACATATACACGTCTCATTCAAACACACACAACTCAATGAAAATCCTTAACACACAAAAAATTCACTCATTTACATGCTTTCAAACAATTGCTTATCAAAGAGATCTATAATACTAACATCTATAGTTGAGTCTAGTGTTTGCTTGCTCACAAAAGAGAGAGGGGAAAGAACTAGAAAAAAATCTTATTGACAGGGGCCCAATAGAGTTTTGTCTTCTCAAATGTATTACTTTTCTTTCCATTATATAAATCTAAAGTTTTGTAGTGTAGAATCTTTTGTTTCAAACCAATAATATTTGGTATTTTTTCATCAAGTTTACATTTATATATATATTGCTTTGTTACAATCATGAGGAAATTGACCAGCATAGATTCATTTGTATAACCAAGTAAAATACCTTTCTTATCAATAGTCATTGTTGGAAAAGCTCTCTTGATCAGATTTACAAAAGTTACCAGAAAAGTCTGTGTGTGTACACAGTCAAAAAATAAGTGTTCTAAAGTTTCATCACACGATTTGCAAAAACTACATAGTTTTGTATCAACAATTTTAATTTTATGCAAAAAATTATTTGTGGGCACAATTCTATATAGTAGTTTAAATTGAAAATTTTTTAGGTAAGAATTTTTGCAACATTTTTGCAGCAGTCTAAAAAATTGGTTGAAATCTAAATATTCAATATTCAAATATTTCTGCCATGCCTCTATTTTACCATTTGGCACAATGAACTTTTGTTTAATCATATCATTGTATAAAAACTTTAGACTTTTTGTAGTCTTAATTTTTTGTATAAACTTGTTGACTTTATTAAAATTTTCTAGCTCTTGGGTATTTACATGTAACAAATTATTTTTGAGGATACTTTTGTAAGCCAAAGGAACATTAGAAATAAGACTATGATATCTCAAAAAGTTTTTGGTATCACATATCTGACTCATCTGATTAAAAGTATAGAAAGATTTGTTATTTTTGTCTATCAGGTCTACAAGACATTCAATACCTTCTTGTTTCCATTTAACAAAAAACTTCATATCATTTAGAGGTACAAAATTCAGTATATCTAAGCTCAAAATGTCATTTACATTCATAGGGACTATAGGTTTTGCCACGCATAAGCCTTTAATAACATCTCTCCAGAATGGGTTACTTATACTATTAGCAATTTCTAAAAGTTTTTCTTTTCCCAAATTGAAGATTCTTAGACCCCCAAATTTTGTGAACTGTATTCCTGCTACATCTTGCCAAATGCCTGTTGTATTATTTAGGAGTCTTTTTATCCAGCTTAATTTAAGGTATGTACTAAAAGATTCAATATGGATCATTTTTAGACCACCCTCATGTAAACCTCCTATCAAAGTACCCCTCTTAATTTTTTCATTCTTTCCGTCCCAAATAAAGCTGTAAAATAATCTATTCAAATCATTCATCATAGAACTGTTAAGATTTGGTAGAGATGTTAGCAGGTGTATGATTTTTGGTAATGCCAATGATTTTATAACAGTAATTTTTCCAAAAAGGGATAGTTTTCTATGTTGCCAGCTTTTCAGAAGTTTTGAAATGTCGTGCAGTTTTTGCCTAAAATTCAGTTCTATTATATTTTCCAAGCATAGAGAGAAATGTATACCTAACAATTTAAAATTTGCGTGGGACCAGTTTAATTCTTGTTCTCTGCATAAAACATCATCTGAGTATCTCTTGCTTCCAATCCAAACAGCCCTAGTTTTTGACTTGTTCATTTTAAGACCTGAAATTTTATAAAAATCTTCAAAAGTTTTCAATGACTCCATTAGTGATTTTTCAGTACCATCAAGTGTCAAGAATGTATCATCAGCATACTGATTTATAATTGAATGTAAATTGTTGATCACTAAGCCTTTAATATTACAATTAGATTTAATTTTTAAGGATAGTAATTCAACTCCAATTATAAAAAGGTAAGGAGATAGGGGATCACCCTGACGACAGCCTCTCTCAAGATCGAAAAATGAAGACATGTGTCCATTATTTATTACACAGCTTTTTGCATATCTGTAGAAAGTGGTGAACCATCGACAAACTGATGGACCAAAGTTGAAACTCTTCAATGCTTTAATAATAAAGTTCCATTCAATGGAATCGAAAGCCTTTTCAAAGTCTACAAGTAATAATAAACCTACCATATTTTTTTCTTCTAGATAATGCATAACATCAAATAGCAATCTAGTGTTTTCCCCAATAAATCTATCTTTTATAAAACCTTTCTGTGTATCACTTATAATATTTGGTAAAACATTTTTAAGTCTGTTTGCTATAGCAGATGATGCAATTTTAATGTCAACATTAAGAAGACTGATAGGTCTCCAGTTTGACATAAAACGTCTGTCCTTTTCTTCTTTTGGTAGACAAGTAATAACACTCTGATACTGAAAGTCGGAAAAACTTCCAGTATCATAGCCATATTTCAGAGATCTATATACAAAAACTCCAATATGTTGCCAAAAAAATTTATAGAATTCAGATGTAAATCCATCAGAGCCAGGGCTCTTACCATTTTCCATGTTTTTCAATGCCTCACCACATTCTTGATATGTTAAATTTCCTTCACAAGATTCACTCATATCATCTGTAAGATGAACCTTGTGCTGGAAGAAAGATTCATCTTCAAAGTTACAGTTTTGAACTTTAGAAGAGTACAATTTTTTATAAAAACATTTATGTTCATTTAAGATATCTTCTGAATCTGATAGGTGCTTTCCACTATCATCAATAAGTTCAGAAACAGTTTTGGAAAAATAGTTTTTCTTTTCAAGACTCAAGAAATATTTTGAACATTTTTCATTGTTTTCAAAACTGTTCGCTTTTGCTCTAAAAATAATTCCATCTATAACCTTGTCTCTATGCTGTGTAAGTTCAGCTTTTTTATCATTTAAAACATCTTTAATCTGTTCACATGGATTCTGTTCAAACTCATTTTCAAGAGCTTGAATTTCTTCATCTAACTCTTTAACACGACTTTTTTCTTTCTTTGATTTATTTATGCTGTAAGAAATAGTGATACTACGAAGTTTCATCTTCAAAATTTCAAAAAAAAATTGGTCATTACAATACAATACAATATTTTCCAAGTCATTTATATCACCTGATACATGATACTCCAAAATGGTGTCATGTATACATTTTTTCACCAAATCAGTATATTCATAATCTCTTAGTAACTGGGAATTAAATTTCCAGTACCCCCTTCCCCGTTTATTTTGAGATCCAGAGAAAGTAAAGGATATGGCAGAATGATCTGTTCTATATCCTGGACTAATATCAGTTCTCTTAAACAGTGAGTATAACTCTTCCGAAACTAAAAAATAATCAATTCTGCTTTGCTTAATTGGAGAGTGCTGTCGCCATGTGTATTTACGTTTGGTAGGATTACAAATTCGCCATGGATCAACAAGATTTAATGTTTCAATCATATTTTCGACAGATTTTCTACAATTTATGTGTCTATCATTTTTAATGTTAAATGTGTCTAGATATGTATCTTGTACAAAGTTCCAATCACCACAAAGCATAGTACAGGGGTTCTTAAGAGATGTAATCTTTTTTAAAATATCAACAAACAGATCATTCTCATCTGTATTATGACCATACAGAGATACTAAAGTTAATCTCTGGTTTTTAATATTAATATCCAAAACAATATATCTACCATTTTTATCACACATGCACTCGTTTACAGAATAATCAAGACCTTTTTTAATTAATATACAAACTCCCGCACTTTTACTATTATAGTGACTGAAAAATATTTGTGATCCCCATTCATCTTCCCAATTTTTTTCAATATCTTTTGTACTATGTGTCTCTTGAAAGCAAACTATATCTGCATTTTTGTCCCTGGCCCATCTAAATAGATCAAGTCTCTTTTTCTTATTAGAGTGTAGGCCCCTGACATTCATTGAAATAACAGAAATTTCTTCAGTCCCTTTAGTGAACATCAAATATTACAGTTTTAAAGAGCAAGCAAATACATACACAAGACAATATCCTTTTCCAATCATTCACACTTTCACAGCACTCATACACAAGATGTCGCAAAGGTCTCATAAACAGGTTTTCTTAGGTTGCAGTTTGTAAAGGATCAGTTTTTATAATTAAAAATTCTAAGGTTATCTCTCTTTGACAGATTTTCTAAGTAAAAACACCATATATAATATATATATTGTCTATACATACCTACAAAATTTTAGCCTTGGGTAATATTATATACCAAAATTACAAGCAGTTTTAGTTAAATAGTATGCATCATATATACAATATATATGAGTGTTAATTCAGTACCAATTTTCAATAAATTAGCAAAAAAAAACCCACCAGTCAGCTGGAGTTGTTTCCCTTTTATCACCTGTCAATTGATATAGGAGTTAGTAAACAGCATTTACACACATAACAAAATAAAATGAAACAGACTACATTTACAGCTTTTTGTCATCTTTTACATCCTTTTTGCTTAGTCTTTCTGCAATGTCATCAAATAAATTGAATTTAAGTCTTTTTCCACCCTTTGTTTTCCCATACACAGATCCATTGTAATACCATACACCATCAAAGTTTTGTGACTCAGTTAGTCGTTTAATCAGTCCCATGTTATGTTGGGTAACGTCATCTACTAATTTGAACCCAGCTAAAGGATCGAGATTCTTTTTCTGTCTCATTACCCTTGACTTAACCTCAGAGTTCACAAGTTTAACTATTATAGGATTTGGCTGACCAGGTTTACCTGGGATGCGGTGTATAGCTTGTACTTCAGATGATTGTACAGTTACTTTTAGTTTATTTTTAACAATCTTATTGATGAAGATATCTCGTAGGTCTTCATCTTTATGCTCTGGGTATTGCATAACTTTAATGTTAAATTTTCTAGAGTATTGTTCATTATAATTTGACATTTCAATTGCGCATTTAGACCGTCTCTCATTATCATCAACTTTTCTACTCAATTCAGAGATGTTTTTGTTTTGTGAGGCAATCATTTCTCTTAAGTGTTCGTTTTCTTGTCTTAACTCTTCAATAGACCTTGTTTGTTTTTCTATTTTCACTCTATATTTATTGTCTAAATCATTTTTCATAGTCTCAACCAAGTTAGTGACAATAGTGGTAACAATATTTTCTATATCAGTTTTCTTAATTAATGATGACACAGCCTCTTCAAGATCAGATTTCCTTAATACACCTTGGAGACATGTTTTTATAGAGTCAAGGTCTGATTGGATTGATAATAAATCAACACTTTCATTGAATGAGAGTTCACTAGCTAACCTCTTATTAGGTGGTTCTTTGTCTGATGTTTTACCTGCATTAGATTTACTTTTGTCTTTGTCACTTTTCTCACTTTGTGGTTTTTTTGCTGCAAGCATTTGTTGGATAGTTTTTTCACCTTGTTTGTCCCCAGGCATATTTAATTATCTCTATTGAAGTATTCCAAAAACAAGTAGAAATTAAAGCTCACTTATTTTAACTATATGTAGTCCTTACTGAGAACTGTTCATCTATATAAATCTCCTTTTTCCACTATTTTTATAAAATATCACTTAAACCAGGTTAAATTTCACAAAAATATTTCTTCACAGTGATAGTCCATCAATTTATAAACATTTTGATATAATTTTTGCAACTAAATTCCAAATATTTCCATGATCCAACACAAAAAACTGCAGAGCAGATTTTCAACTGGCTTGATTGTCGGCCATCTTGTTATATATGTCCATCAGATAAAGGAATATTTGCCAAAAAAACTGCAGAGCAAATAACCTCACAACTATCTCGGCGGCCATCTTGGATAAGGAAAAAGATAAGATAAAGAAATAAAAGTTCAGTTGTCTCATGAAATCTTTCTCTGTTAAGTCTTTATTTAACTTATTTTGTATGTGGTTTTTTAACGATCAATTAATTAATTAATTAATTCCTTCATTCATTCATTCATTCAGTTTAGAAATTGTGTATTTAAAAATGTAATATAGTATGACCATGTCAGAATCAGTCACTGCACTGCCAGGCATATTAGGTTTTTTATTGCACAATTAAGCACATCTACTTATAAGGATCTTCGTCAGAGAGTCCAGTAATGCTGACAAGAATATTTTCTCTGACACACTTCGCAACGAGTTTCTATTTTCTCTAATTTTTGCATTATATTCAAACCGCTTGACCGGTGTTGAAAAAATAGTTCTTATCATAAGTGAAAATGTGGTTTTCAGCAGTTGATTGGTTAAAATAATAACTTCATGCCGGTCCAACATTAACACTTTTTTTGTGGAAGAACACATCAAAGCTATGAAATTTTCCGTGTAAAGTTCAAATTTGTCAAAACCAATAAGGTTCTTCTTACCCCAGATTTAGGTTGATGTTGGTCATAATTTGGTTTCCAGTTCGGTGTTTTGCATTTTCAATTTTTTCGGGAGAGCGCCGCTGATGAGTCTTGAATAGACGAAACGTGCGTCATGCGTAGCAAAATTTATTGCCGCGAACTTTGTTGTATTTTTATTTAATGATTAACTACAAAAAATATTTTCTCCATCGAGGGATAACAAAATTTCCGTTTTGCACATTGTATAATCCGCGTATAATCTACTCGTACCAATGTAAAATCCTATGCTTATAACTCTTTTGATAAATCTGTAGACTTTTATTCATTTGACCAAATTATTATAGTAGACGTAGAATGGCATTAAATGACAAGTAATGCGACATCTGGGGAAACACAAATTAAAAACATATTCGATTATCAACAAATCATTTGTAATCTTGATAAACGCATTACCTGGTACTAGAAAAGAACGTTAATAATTAAAATACTTTATTGATTTGGGGAGAGGTACCTCTGTAAATGTGAGTTGGATTGATTCAGACAAAGCAAACAAATGAAATTGTTTTGAAAGACCCCTCACTACATAAATCAGTTCTTGCCATCGACAAGAAATCGTTGAAGTTTATTACCACATGTAAAACATTGTATTATTCTACAAAAAATGCTTGCTACAAATTAATATAGACACTAAAAAAATGGATTTGGCCAAAATGCCATCACACAGGGATAGTGAGTGGTACAAGTGCAGATAGCCAAACACCTGTCAAAACTGTTAACTCAAATACCGCACAAGCATAGATAGATAATATTGAGAACCTATACAGACTCCATTACATTTTCCGGAAGATATGTTACCAGGTTTTCTACGAAAATCCTGGTTATTAACTATATGGCAGAGAAAGGTGAATTATCAATAACCCCAAAACAAGGAGTTATTACTTGTCTCCCAAAAGGTAATAAAATTAGACACTTTTTAAATAATTGGGAGATCGGCCTATTTCTCTACTTAATACTGTTTATATGATATGATATTCTCATAGATAAGGATTAGACAGGTTTCATAACTGAAATGTACTCGTATATGACAGAGAGGGCGGACAGGGTAGTGGGAGATAGGGAGATAGGGGGAGTGAGAAAGGAGTAGAGGGGAGGGAGAAAGGAGATGAGGGGAGGGAGAAAGGAGCTGAGGGGAGGGAGAATGGAGAAAGGGGGAGGGAGAAAGGAAATAATCAAAAAAGAGGAAGGCAGTACTAGTACAAATATATTCTTTAATTCGTACCTGAAAATCATTTAATAAGTGCCAATTCATTGATTTAATTGAAAAAAAGACTAGAAAATTTTTCGTTAAACTCCAGTAAAGAGATAAATTGCATCCAAATGATCAGAATTTTTACTATGCTACTATGCAGTAAGGTTTTTCCTAAAGCGTGTGTCTGTCCCTTTTCTATATTGTGATCACTTATTGACTAGGTGTCTGTCGTCTGTTATCTGTCCGTTGTTAACTTTTTAAACAATCTTCTTCTCTGACACCACTTAGAGTACCTAGTTTTAGCTTTGTATCCATGAGTTTGATCCATGTATGTAAAACAAATATTAATCAAAGCGCAATTTGCACTGGTGGTGTTTAATTGCATGTAGTACGTAATACCGGTAGATTTTAAAGCAAATGAAGTTTTGTTAGTTAGTTTACATTGAAAATTGTAACAATTTCAATAAGACGTTGCGCACGTTATTGGGGCTCTAAACGTAGCGTCATTTGAGCTTTTTGACGTTACGTTAAATATTACGTCGTGCACCTTAAAAGAGGGTTTTATATCTAGATTTGTATGTTTATGTCCACAATAAATAACCATTTATTGATCAAATTGTATTTAAATTCGCACACATACGTTTTGCGCATTAATATTTTCCTTATCGAATATATTTATAATATGTTCATGTTTATAATAACATCGTTTAAAAAATGTAGCGCTAACGAAACGACTATAGAAATAGATAAACTCATGTAAATCTGACAAAAATATATGTTGTACTATAAAAATTCATGGAAAAATTATTGAGAAAAAAAACGCATATCTAAAATGATATTATATTTTTCAGTGTGTGAATTTAAAGTGCGGCAAATACGTCGAAAGTCGTAATAAATCGGTAAAAAATTACACAAATGTGTTCGTAACAAACGTTACTAGACATGGTTGAATGTATAGCGCTTTCACAATACATGAAAACAAAATGAAAAGGGGCAAAATTTGTGAAATTAAGAAAAACACATTCTTGGAAAAGTGTTTATTTTTCAATTTAACAGTTTTATACAAATAAAAAACATTAAAATACGGCATCTTTTAAATCCCGTTATTCACAGTAATTCAGAGTAATGATTACGTCACCATACTAGATTTTGGGTACCTAACACTCGTGGCAAATTTCAGGAAAATAAGGGACTAAACGCTCTGAATGTCCAAATGACCTGGTCTTGCTTTTCTTGTAAGAATTTATAACACGATTTATGAGGGAAATCTTGGTTAAATATTTTTAGTTTCTAATTATACCAGTATATTGGTTATCAAAAAGACGTATATAGTTCGTCTTGATCCACAACTAAAAATACAAGTGTATTGACACTTTCGTCATCCATTAAAGGTCTCCGAACCAAAAATATTTACTAGTATCGGAAACTAAAAAAGACCCAACAATCTGCGGTAAGTGTAAGGTATGTTATATTCATAATTACACTTGTAAAAAAAATATTTCTACACATGGAAAGCCTGTAATGCTCGCATTACTCATTACAAAAACTTTAGTTTAATCGACATGAACATTACACAAAATTTGTGGCCATCTTGAATTTAGGATCTGCGCCAAAATCTTTAAATTTATACAGTATCACAATTATATTTGCTACTCAGATTTTTCAGAGCAAGATTCATTTTAATTTCCGCCAATCAGAACATCAATGGTTCTAGTAGCCACAATGCATTTTACAATGACAGAAAATTACCCTGATATCAGTTCTGCATAATTTGATTTAAATAAGTGAAATAGTTTCTGAAACCAGCTATTTTTTTAGTGCCTCTGGAGTTCTATGTTCCAGTGTTGTGCCCATCTTGGTTTTAGGATCAGTACCAAAGATTCACGATTTATAGAAAAGTAATACAGTACACTGGTTTATGTATCTGAGAGCTGCCCTGTAGCAATCTGAACTATTTTTCACAAGTGTTATTTGAAGAACATGGGTCAACACATGTTTTGGCCAATATCTCACAATGTTATATAGCTACAGAAAAAAACCCGTTACATTAAAATGATCAGCACATTCAATCTTTTTTAATTTTTGTTTTGTTTAACTGCCTGTAGGAGTTATGGACATTAAGTTACGATATTTTTAGAAAATTGTCAGTTTTGACAGTATAACTTGAAAAATAAAACAGCAGATTGATATAGTAAATTGCAACAATGATATGCAAGACAATGCAAATCACTATGTTGGTCTAAATTGTCTGACAACTTCTTAAAGGAGTTTTTGACCTTTAATAATGACTAGAGTGAAACTGTAAATTGCAAAAAATTATCAGCAAGACAATGCCTTTAAATAACGCATATGGTCCAAAATTGTCAGACGAATCCTTACAGGTGTTTTTGCCCTTTAATAACAATTTTGTTATGAACATATAAGTATTTGCCTTATAAATTTAAAGCTAGGGTAAAACTGTCAATTGCAAAAATTAACAGAAGGACATGGCCTACAAACAATTAAATTGTCAAAAATTTGTCCAGTTACTCCTTATAGTATTATATGTAATTTACTAATAATTTTTCTTGAAATTTTTAGTGTTTGCTTTGTAACTTTAAACCTATAAATTTCTCAATGAATTATCCTCATACTTACCATTAAGATTTTATAAAAGAATACATAATTAAACAATTCAACAGTTAACAAAATCGCAAAGTTCCCAAGTCTGAAAATAAGGAAAAAAATCCTCGAACAATAATAGCAGGTGTACAACTTCAATACATTTGCAATCTTTCTGTGAAATTTAGAGTTCTAGACTGAAAACTGTAGGAGTTGATTACACAATATATGTACTGTCTTCTGTAAATGTGCTCAAAAATGACCAGGTTCCAAGGTCTGGAAAATTAGGAAACATGTTGGAACACTTCCATAATAACATGTGCAACCAATTCAATACATGTGCAATCGTTATGTGAAGTTTCAGAGATCTGGGTTGAAAACTGTAGGAGGAGTTGATAAAAAAGATACCCCATTTCCCCTGCCCGCCTTACTAAACCATACTATAGTGCAAAATCAGAGTGATACTCTAAATTGCAAAAATGATCTGTAAGGCAAGGGCCACTCTAATTAAAATTTATTCTTTCACTTGCTCCCCCCCCCCTTTTTGCTATGGTCGCTGCGTGTTACAACGCAGTGACCAATAACAAAAAGGGGGGAGCAAGTGAAAGATTTAATTTTAATAAGATTGGACAAGGGCTACAAATAACTCGTTTGGTCCAAGATTGTCAAATGACTTCTTTTTTGGAGTTATTTCCCTTGAATGACAATTTATGAAATATCAGTTTTCTCCTTTTAAATAAAAAAACTATAGCAGCAAAAGTAAAACTGTAAATAGCACAAATAATCAGGCAATTTATGTTACAGCAGCAAATAATCCCTTTTTTATTACATTTACAATGTATAAGCACCATTTTTTCAGTTTAAATTCCCTTTTAAGTCGATCAGAACTTGAGAATTGATTTGAGTTTTGTTTTGAGAAATCTAGACCTAATCATGAATTATTTTTTTTACTGATCAAACTTTTACTCTAAATGTAAAACTATTGTTTGATTGTTTGATGGTGTTTAACGCCACGTTCAGCAATTTTTCAGCTATATCATGGCGTCCAGTTTTTATTGGGTAGGAAGCCGGAGTACCCGGAAAAACCCCTGACCTCAGGTATTAAAACTGGCAATCCTTGTCAATTAAGATTGAAGTCGAGTACACCCTACCTTGACCACTCGGCCACCGAGGCCCCTGTAAAACTATTAAATGCTGCCTGTAAATTAAAGTGTAGAATAATGTTAATCTTACATGATAGTGAACACAGTTTTCTAAAGGTTTAATAATACAAGATTGTCCTATTGTTAAAGAATTTAACGTGTTTCTTATTCAAACTACACCGAGACACAAGAGACCATAAAACAACGATTACTAGTAATTGTAGTTATGAATTTCTGAACATTTAGGTCTGTGTGGACTACTAGTGTTGGTGTACTAGAAATGTAAGTGGATTATAAATTTATGTGGAAATAAGACTGTATGGACCATAGGTCTGTGTGGACTATGGGTTGTATGGACTAGAGATCTGTGTGGACTACAATTTTAAGTGGACTATGGGTCTATGTGGACAACAGGTCTGGCTGTATGATTGCAATTAGGTTTCAGTGTCATGGTTTCATAAATCTACCGGTAACAGTTTATGATCCTCATATTTTTTACCAAAGGGCACGATACACCAATTAAATTCATTTAATAATGTGTCACGAGGCATGCTTTGTTTGTAAAAGCCGTTTATATGCTTCATGTCCCAAATTTATATCAGTTTTGAGTCAAAATTTAGTGATCTTTTCTATTGCTAGAGAGTTTTAAAGAGGGAGAGGTGTAAAGAGGGGAGGGAGAAAGGAGCCGAGGGGAGGGAGAAAGGAGCCGAGGGAGGGAGAAAGGAGCTGAGGGGAGGGAGAAAGGAGCTGTGGGGAGGGAGAAAGGAGAAAGGTACCCCCCTGTCCACCCCCTCATGACATGCAGTACGCAGAATAAAATGAGATCCCTGCCATTTTATTAATTATAATTTTTGAAAAAGCATTGAATTCAATTTACTGAGAGTTCTTCATATTTTTTAAATATTGGTACATCAATAATAAACTGGGTAAAAGTTTTCTACAAAAATATAAACTGTGCTGGTATTCAGGATTGGCATTTGTCAGAATTTTGTAATACAGAACGTGGGTGTCGTCAAGGGGATCCTTTATCTCCTACCACTTTATCCTATGTGCAGAAATTTTAGATTATACTAACGAATCCTTAAATATATCAGTCTAAACAAATTTTTTTCCAGAACACAGGTTATCTGTATGAACATTAAAAATCCAATGAATAAATACTTTGTCCAAACAGGAATATCTTGCATGGGGTGAAACTTCTTTTAAACTTTTGTATGACATTTAATGTGTACTTATATAAAATAAATGATATAAATTATGACGAAAGAATTCTTCAAATTCAATTAAGCAATAGTCTAAGCGCAATCTTACTGTAATAGGCAGAATAACAGTGGTGAAATCACTAATTCTACCTATACTTAACCGTTTTATTATTTCATTACCTAATCCAAGCCAAGATACTATTAAAAAGACTAACGGTAAATGGCAAAACATATTTCTTTCTTCTATTGAAAGTAAACAAATTTTTAACTGTGGAATGTACTACATATAACAGTTGCAAATGAAAATAAAAAATAAATTTTGAAAAGATGTTCTAAAATCATGTCAAATGATAATCAAAAAGAACAAAAATAACACTTAGTCCAAATAGATAATTAGCCAGTTTTTTTAAAGACGGGTTTAATACTGGGTCATCTTACTCTTGACCAGATACAACACAACTTTCTAATTAAAAAAAAATGGCATGAAGTAATATTAGCATTGTTGCACTTGAACAGAAACAGCTAAAATGTTTATAAAAGAATATTATAATTTGAACTCGCCTTTCATCCCAATCTAATCAGGAACCTATAAATCAACGTGACTGGAATCTAACGATATCGTATACTTTTCTTCGTCGCGCCACTACTCTAATTAGCGAACAAGTGTTGACACGGATATGACCGTATATACGGCTTTTGCTCGGTACAATTTGTTCGAGACTCATCTCATGCAAGTTACGTGTATATATCAATACATTGATGTATTTAATAACAAAAAATAAACAAACTTAAAAAAAAAACAACACGCACACAAACAAAGAAAAACACACAAAAAACAAACAACAAAACAAAAAACAAACAACAAAAACAAAACAAAACATAACAAAAAACAAACAAACAAACAACAAAAACAAAATCATAAGTTTTGATGAATTCCAAAATAAGATTGTTGTACTAGTCCCAGTGAATTAAAATCAAAGCCGCCTTGTATGATTTTATTTAATGTTTATGGTTTTCATCAATTAGACAATTTATATGATGACACATGCAGGTATTAGCTACCTAGGGAGTGCCTTCAGACAACTTATGACACCGTTGTTTATTGAACCATTTGTTCACCACAAATGTGATTACATAAACAATGCAACAGGTGTACGCCTATTTAAAAGAGAATGGGTTGTAAAAAATATGTATTCCAATTCTGAATTTTTTTATTCATTTACGTAAAATTAAAGAGTTTCTTGTAAAATAGAAGCTGAAAATACGTAACAGGTTGGAGATGTCCTCGTGGACAAAAGTGTTCGAAGAAAGGTTAAAAAGTATGCTTATTAATCGTGCTATGAATTATGACCTATTTATGTGCATTCATAAAACATGATTCTTTCAAAATGTGAAAGAAAAGGGAATATTGCGTTCATAATACTGGCTTGGATTGGTAATATTTAAGGGGACCGTTTAAAAATTGCGCTGTCTTCCAGAAAACGTGCTAATATTTCATGCTACGTAATCCGATAATAACTGGAGATTTACAACAAAATTAATATAGGCTGCAAGGAGACAAAAATACAAATTGGTTGGTCTATACCTTTTAAATGTGTAATTTTGAATTACGATGATATATGGTCTGAAAGTATGAAGTTCTTCAAAATGAAGTACAAAAATGGCGACCGTAAAAATGCTCCTGATTTTCGCTGATTTCTATACTTTTTAAATGATAAAACATGGTCACGATAATGCAATTAGGCAAAGAAAACAAAAATATTTACTGTCACAAGATAATTGCACAAATTTTAACTGAAATATTAGTATCGTATTGTACTTTAGATGCTGTAATTTTTGCGTTCTCGTTTAATCTCGTTCCGGTCTCGCGCGACAAGGAAATCGTTCGTTTAAAACTGAGGACTTAACGAGTGTCCAATCCCGTTAGTTATACTATTCCCAGATCTAATCAAATCTTTCACTTGCCCCCTTTTTGCTATAGTCGCTGCGTGTACAACCGTAGCGACCATAGCGAAAAGGGGGAGCAAGTGAAAGATTTAATATTAATTAGCTTGATTTCATCTCATCAGTCATTCAAGTGTTCCAAAAATACCAATGTGTCTTAAGATATGCTCTCCATCCTAAACAGAAATCAAAGTATTCCGAATGGTAAAACCAAAGGGTATGATATCTTTCCATCTTCGCTAACAAAGGGTTACGATCCGATACTCTTATCTTCTGAAGAGAGGGGGGACCTGATCGTAACACTTGGGTGCCATCTGTTTTTCCTTCCAGAAATATACTTAAGCAATGTAAAAAATAATTATATTCCATCCATCAGTCTACATTGTACTTGTACTAGTATGTAGTGAGACAAGTTAAAAAAGTTCATCATCACATTTCTCTTTGATTTAAAAAAAAACCAATAATTTTTAACCCATTGGAATGTAGCTTGGTAGACATGTTCAGTTAAGGGTACTTAAGTTGGTTCAGGCAAATTGTATTAAAAAAACAATTAGTTGTTGAATTTTCTTTAAACTTGTCATATAGCTTTGCCTCGCCTGCCATAGTAGTTGTTGGAGGCAAGACATATATATGTGAATCTTGCGGCAGCGAGGAGCGTCAACAATTGGCATTTTTGTGTAAACATATTTATTTCATAATATAAGGATGATCATACAGGATCAAATGAAACAATAAAAAAGAAATCATGACAATTAGGATTCAGAAACAAGCAAAGTTGCTTTCTAGTCTGTCTCCTGATTGGCATTTTGCTTCACATCTTTGTCTTTGTAAGCTTAAGCTCTAGGTCCATCAAATTTGGTCCAGTGGTAGCTTATGATGAGTCAGTCACGCTAACCTTGACCTCAATTTCACAGTCCAGTTACAAGGTCAAGTTTTTGGCATAGTGTTTCTTGACCTCAATTTCATGGTCCAGTGACTCCGTTAAAGTTTTTGGACTACGTCAGTTTCTCAAAAATTTGCTATGCAGTGACGTTTTCGTAATTAATGTTCTTTTAGTATCGGTGTCATTTAATTCACCACTTTATTCATTTGTAACTGCAGGTAAAGCTGGGTGTGATATAATAACTGCTTAAAGTGAGTTTGAGGAGAATCTGATAGCCTACCAGTATCATATGACAAGTATAAAAGACAACTTTTAAGGATAAGAATAAGCCCAGGAACAGAACTGATGGAAAGGATTATTGAAAAGACCTTGTACAGAAAAAATGAACATAAAAGGACTCCAGATACCAAAATATGTACATAGACAAGGTAATTTTGAAATTTTTTTTCAATTAGTACCGACATTTAATCAAGATTAGCACCTTTCAAGAACAAACTTAAATTTAGAATAAACTAGATATCGGTGAGATGGTATCCATCTCTGTGGGCCCTTCCCACAATGAGGTCAAGGTCAAAGATCATCAACCATGGTATACGACACATCACATTGATAAAATCTACCAACATTCCAAATATAAAAAGCCTACCTCAAAAGATAAAAAAAGTTACAGTCCAGACATGAATTTGTCATTCAGAAAGGTCAACGGTCAACATCCGCGGTATGTGACACATTGCCTTGATATTATCTACCCACATTCCAAAAATAAAAAGCTTACCTCAAAAGATAAAACGTTACAGCCAGACATGAATTTGTCATTCAGAAAGCATTAATGTGAGCTTAAGGTCAAAGTTCAAGGTCAAAAGTGATCAACCACCATATGCGGCACATTGCCTTGATGTTATCTACCCACATTCTAAACATCAAAAGCCTACCTCAAAAGAAAAAAATGAATAGCCTGGAAGCAATTATTTCGGGACAGACTGTTCTCTGTCCGGAGTCCGCCACAAAGTAAATTAAATTTTGAGAGAAGGTTTTGTAACTGTCCTAGTAGTTTTTTGCCACCAGTTTATTTTTTAAGGTTTTCGTGACAAGTGTAAACAACTTAAATAGAGCTTTTTCAAATACCAGTGAATGGGTAAGGAGGCATAGTTTACAAAAAAATTGCCTGCCTTGTAATTGCTTCATAAGAAATGCAACGAAAGATGTTTGGGACCTTCTTGTTTGGTCATGCAAGGGAAAATGACTTCTTTGAGGATATTTTTCTGGTTTTGAGTGATGAGGATGACCATTACATAAAAATTCATTTGCCAATATTAAATTTAAATTTTTGTTCTCTTCAGCCAGACTAAGCAAATATCGAAGTCAAAATTAATTTGTACCCAACCCAAACATATCATTTATATCGCATAGTTACATAATCGTTAACATATACATAAACTTACACTGCTTTAATAGAATTCAGTGTCAACATTTGTGTGTTGACTGCAAGCCAATTTGACATGGGATCACTACTTGTCAGTGCTGTATTCAGCAACTGTTTTAAGTATCAACTCCGTTTCTACCAAGTAAAACTAAACATCTCTATTCGCCATTGTGTTAAGTATCAACTCCAGAACTACCAAGAAAAACCAAACATGCTCACATTTGATTGTTGATTGTATCATTTTATCATAGGGAAACAATCTGTCAGTAGGAGATACATGTCTTTTTCAGTAGATTTACATCTTGGTTTTAAATGTTGTTTAAAGGCATGAGTTTTTTTTATATATATTGTAGAAATGTTCAGCTATCCTTTATGTCCAGTATTCTTCAGTTGCAAAAGAAATTTATCCAGCACGATCACAACCAAAATCTGATCACAGCACAAAATTAGAACTGTTAAAAAAATCAGAATCAACAAAGACGGATTCTGGTAATATATTTCATGGTGAAATTAATTAAAAAAATTTTGTTTTTTCAATAAAGTGTTCCTGGAATATACAAATGTAACATATGTCGTAATGGGTTAAAACATAAAAAAGTTTAAATGTACATATGAGAAGACACATATGAACCTTATGAATGTGATGTATGTGCTAAAAGGTTTGCTAAAAGTGCAGACATGAAAAAACACATGACGACACACACTTGTTATAAACCATATAAATGTGATGTATGTGGTAAAGGGTTTATTCATAGTCATGACTTGCAGAGACATATAACATCACATACTGGTAACCGACCAAATAAATGCAATGTATGTGGTAAACAGTTTAGTCGTAATGAAGAACTGAATAGACACATAAAAACGCACACAGGGGATGAACTTTTTGAATGTAATGTTTGTGTAAAAGTGTTTTCCCGGAACTTTGACCTGCAGAAACATGCAAGAATACACACTGGTGATAGACCTTATGAATGTGATGTTTGTGGCAAAGAATTCATTCAGAGTAGTAACCTGCAAATACACATGAGGACACACAGTCGTGATAAACCTTATAAATGTAATGTATGTGGTAAAGAGTTTATTCACAGTAGTGACCTTCAGGAACATGCAAGAATATACACTGGGGATGCACATTATAAATGTGATATATGTGGTGAAGGGTTTATTCAAGATAGTCACTTGCAGAGACACAAGAGGATACACATGGTTGATAAAACGTATAAATGTGATGTATGTGGCAAAGGGTTCAAGTACGGTTATATTTTGTATAGACACGAGAGGACACACAGTCGTTATAAAACTCACAAATGTGATGTTTGTGGTAAAGTGTTTAGTTTCAGCCATGTCTTACAGAGACATATGCGGAAACACTCTGGGGAAAAACCGTATAAATGTGGTGTGTGTGGTAATGGGTTTAGTTACAATCATGTCTTGCAGCGACACATGACGACACACATTGCGGATAAACCATATAAATGTGAAGTGTGTAGTAAAGTCTTTAGTCAGAATCGTTACTTAGAAAGACACATGAAGAGACACACTGGTGTTAAACCTTACACATGTGATGTATGTGGTAAAGGTTGTATCGAAAAGAGGGACGTACAGAGACACAAAAGGACACACACTGTTGATAAACCTTACACATGTGATGTATGTGGTAAAGGTTGTACCGAAAAGAGGGACTTGCAGAGACACAAAAGGACACACACTGTTGATAAACCTTATAAATGTGGTGTGTGTGATAAAGAATATCGTAACAGTTGGGTTTTAAAACAACACATGAAGAAACACTGCTCATAAACTATTAAAGTGATCTATGTAGTAAAGGATTTAGTTGTTACACTAACTTGCATTTCCACAGGATAACGAGTATTAGGCCAAAAATATGTTTCGTGCTACTCAACCAACCCTGTTTTTTCCCTGACACTAAAGTCTTTTGGGCAAAACATCACATGGATCTTTTCTGAAATTACGCCACCTACATGTACATCCCTGTGTTACAGTTTTAGAATAAAAGATAAGATATGGTGATTGTTTTTGTTCTGTCAGTCATTAACAACTGTAAACACAAGGGAAGACGGTGCTTATCTCATCTTTTCAAACAGTACATTTGTGTAAATATTTACGACAACATAAATTAACAAAAACAGTGTGTGCAAGGTGTCTGAAATGTGTCCACTGACAATAGAAATGAATCTGCAATATTACTGGCCTTGATAGGGAACTTGCTATATACTTGTATATGGGAATCTGGCGGCATCAACACTAGACAGTTTGCTGTATATCTTGATAAGGTTAAGCATTAGGTCCATCAAATTTGATCCAATGATGAGTACTTGCCAGTCACCTGACCTTGACCTCAATTTCATGGTCCAGTGACTACGTTAAAGTTTTTGGATTGCATGGTAGGATGACAATATTTGGTATATAGGTTGCAGATGAATAGTACATGACTGTCTGGTAGGTGTCACCTGACCTTGACTTCACGGTACAGTGACTACGTTTTAGTTTTTGGATTAGTGCAGTAACCTTGCATTGTATATTTTAAATGACAATTTAATGAAATTTACATGTTGCTCATCATGTTTTTTGTATTACTGATGTGGAATGCAGGCAAGCATTTTTTCTGTGTCCACACTTGTTCAAGATGAGATACATCTCCCCACATGAGAATTAAACGCCTTTCCAAACAATTGAAGATAAAAACAAAATGAAAATAAAGTGTGTAAAAATCTCCATACCTACCAACTTTATTTTTTGTTTGGCTGGTAGCAGGAAGCAAACATATATCTGTTAGGCATTAAAGATCTTATGTGATATTTTAAGAAACCTTATTAATGATACATGTATGTGGGAGATAAAGGGTTCAACATTAAATTGTAACATACCTACAATGTAGCGATCAGAAATAATACTAATATAACATCTTTAAATGTTCATAAAACTATTGAAAAACAGTATTGGTTTTTTTGTTTGGTTTTTTAGGCTACTTTCAACAATTTTTCAACTATATCGTGGCCTCCAGTTTTTAATTGGGGTAAAGGAAGCCGGTGTACTCGCAGAAAACCACTGACCTTAAGGTATCCGGACCACAATTGACCAGTGATCATGTATAGTGTCCCGGATTTCCATTGTTTTTCAATAGAGCAGACCTTGGTAGTGTTCGCCAACAATCTGAAATACTATTCGAGTAACTAACTTTTTTGCTTAAAACCGTTAACGTTGACTTAAAGTAAAACAATATATTTAATTTGTATCATTAATTAGCAATACATTGATAATAAAGCTGCAATATTTGGTCGTAAAATAAAATTAAACCGTGACTTCAGTTATGGGTCGGATACCTCAAGTAGAAAAAACTGGGAACCCTCGTCAATTAGGTTTGGAGTCGAGTGCACCCTACCCACAGTGAGACTCGAACCTGCAATCTCAGCGTTGAAAGACCCTGGGATCAATAGTAGATGAACTACCTTAACCACTCGACCACCCAACAACAGTATCAGCTTTAGTGTTATAGGGCAAGGAAAAGTGACAATTGGAAAAATCAAGCTGCCTTGAAGAAAGGTCAGTTACAACATTGATACCATAACCATCCACAAATTCCTACATATTAATAATTGTCAATCGCAAGGCTGAACAGAATTTGGAACTAGTATAACTGACGGAACACCTACATATATACAAAATCATATGACATTTAAAACATTCATCAAATTTATAAACAACAAATAAAAAATCGTATTGCACAATATATATCGACTTTAAAGCACCAAGCACAGCAACAGGGCTCACAAAAATGTGAATTAAATGACTCCAAGATCATATACAATGGCTATACATAACCAATGTATTAAACAAATAATTTTAATCAGCTGAATAAGTTTTTAACAATGACATTTGAAATAAATTAGTTGTGACGCTATGTCATTCCATTGAGAAAACTGACCTTCAGACTATTGAGAATTCCTACCAATGATACGAGGGACCACTGAATCTTAGCAATATTGAGCAAACACACAAGGTCACTTCAGTAAACTGTTCATCAGTACTTTGATCGTGTGTCTTCCATAAAAAGGATGCAACAATACATGTACAAGTACAGTCAATAAACAGTTTAAGTTAATTTTAAGCATCTTGTATAACTTTAAACAAATGATTTCATTTCAAAATTAAAACCAAAGAATTAAATCTTGCCTTCTTATAATTACAATGAGTACTACTATAACTAAACCAGAAGCTCTCGGTAGCCTAGCTTTAACACACTTGGTATTTTTCTTTTTATAACTAATCAATAATGTCTATTGAAAATTTGCATTATTAAGGAGGTAACATTTTTTAAAAGCTAAAGGAGGCTTGTGGGTACTACTTATGCTAAAAAAACTGTATGCCACATGATTGCTAAGTGGCCAAAAACCACATTTAGACGAAACAACCAAACAAACAAAATGCTCAAGTAGCAATACTCGTCACTTTCTTTATACATTTCCAAATAATATAATTCAGTAAAAAAAGAGATTCCTGTAATTAAATTTATTGGGCATGAATACTGTAGTCAATTTCACGAAAAATGGCAAATGTAAAATCTACCAGAAGTGTTGGAAGATGAAAGGGATAATGCATTGTGACTTCAGCCATTACGATTTATTTTACACTTACGACTTTGTGAAAAACACTATTGGTTTGGGAAGTTTCATTTTAAATAAAGGTTAAGTTCCAATCAACTTAATTTGACACTTTAACACTTCAAGGTATAAAACTGTTAGATCAATAAAACTCTTATTAAATACTGTCAATATAAGCAACCAGTATAAATTTGACTGAATAATGCTTAGAAATGAACTATGTGCTAACAAAATTAGTTTTGCTAATTTTTTATATTTATGTTTCAATGAACACAACTAAAATTAATTACATAGCAATGTTTTTTATACAAATGTTTGTTTCTACATTATAGATTTGTTAATTTGATGTGTTATTTTTAAATCTTTAACTGTTACAAATTACAAGTGTACGTTCTACCTTTTTGTTTGAGGCAATACCCCACCAGGTAAAATGTTCTTGTTGCAACATAAATTATAAATACCCACATTAACTTAAAATCTGTGGCTCTGCATCATTAAATGTTCATGCTTTTTTAACTGGACAAAGAGATTGTTGAGATTGTTGACATATTTTTATACCGGTAGTCAATTTTTCTATTATTGATGTTTTCAAGGGTACAACTACTTGACAAATTAAGATTTGTACTGGAAAAACAAATGGTATGTAGCTGCAATAGACCCCTGATTCAACACATCTCATAATGTATTTTAATTAAAGGTAATTATAACACAAATAATTCTGGTTTAAATTTATTGTCAGATTCTTAAAATAATAATAACAATCATAATAACCATATCTCTTTATCTAACAATGATGTGTGAGAAAGAGATTTTAAAACAAACGGCTGCACCAGGAGCACATGATGGGCCTGTCTGAAGACAAGAGCTACATGTATACACTTTATGGATGTATAATTATATCTATAGAAATAATCCCCCTCAAAAATATTTTTTAAAATTGAGTTAGCACGGAAAACTTCATAATACCCACTTCCCTTTTCTTTGAACAAAGTCCCATAACTCAATAACCAAAAATCTGAATTTTCCTTAAAACAATCTATCAAAATTTCAAGAAAATGACAAAGTTGTTTCTGCATTAAGAGTCTAAAATATGGAACGCCAAATTAACATATATTCAATTAATTGTACCTATCTTCAAATAATTGAAGATATCTTCAATCATTTGAAGATATCTTCAATCATTTGAAGATATCTTCAATCATTTGAAGATATCTTCAAATAAATTGAAGATATCTTCAATTCAATTGTACCTATCTTCAAATAATTAAAGATATCTTCATATCAATTGAACCTATCTTCAAATGAATTATACCTAGGTGCAATTTAATTGATTCATTTGAAGATATCTTCAATTCAATTACACCTATCTTCAATTGAATTGAAGATATCTTTAATTCACTTGAAGATAGGTCTAATTCCAACATCTCCATAATTCATTTGGAGATATCTTCAATTCATTTGAAGATATCTTCAATTCAATTACACCTATCTTCAATTGAATTACACCTATCTTCAATTGAATTATATTATAATACAAATTTGATTAAGTGCAATTGAAGATACCTAGGCACAATTGAATTGAAGATAGGTTTAATTCAATTGAAGATAGGTTCAATTCAATTGAAGATATCTATAATTGAATTGAAGATAGGTACAATTGAATTGAAGATATCTTTAATTGTGCTGAATTGTACCTAGGTACAATTGAATTGAAGATAGGTATAATTGAATTGAAGATATCTATAATTGAATTGAAGATAGGTATAATTCAATTGAAGATATCTTCAATATTTGAAGATAGGTACAATTAATTGAATATATGTTAATTTGGCGTTCCATACTAAAAACGTGTATACAAGGCACAGTGCAATATTTGGATGACGGACGAAGATTTGTATATTATAAAAACATGAATAAAATTATATTGTGCTCTTGTTTTTGTACAAAGGTCTATTTTACCATTGTGTAATAATAAATATTGATGAAATAATTTTATATGCGCAGCGATGTTAAGGCGAATTTCTAAATTTTCTTGTTTTTACACGATATTTTACATTTAAACTTTCGATGGTTATAAATTTATATATTTTCTCTTAAAAATTAGACCTTTTGGAATCAACTGTATGCAAGTATGATTTATTTGCTATTGTAACCATTGAAACTGAAAATAGTGAAAGTGAAAGTAATCACGTGACCTTACAAAGCAAAACAACATAAAGGACTTGTTTTCCGAAAGTCTCGGTTGAAAATCGACTTAAAAAAAATCAATGAAAATTGTGTTCAACTCGGTATAAAATGTACTTTAATAAAAATGCTGCCCAAACATCTTATTTTAAGTCATTCGCGTATAAAATATAATATTTGTGTCAAATGCAGCGTAATTTCAGCTTACCGTCATGTTTAAAACAATCGCATGGCACTTGAATCATTATACAATTTATTTGGGCAGTGCATTTTAGAAAGCTGAGAATCGCCACTTTAATAGTATATATAAATAAAGAATTATTGTTGAACGCTTCAACAAAGACTTTTGAGTTGTAATGACAAACATTTTATTTCAACGTTGCACCTGACGTAAATGGAGACCAGGAAAACACTCCAGTGATCAAGATTTTAATTGCCGAAGTATTCTGGTCCAACTATGAAAACTTGGATTTGTAATTATTCTGCGCGAACATCCGAACGATCCTATTAAATTATGATTTAATTCGTTTCAAAGCAGTATTATTTGCTAAATGGTACTTTCCAAGCTTTTGTTTAAATTAAAGCCGATATTTACTTTTTACTACGACTGTCGAAATACCGTTGTTCTGTGACTGTAGTGTATAGCCTACACTACAGTGTAGGTGCTGAACACAACTTTGTCACAAGCTCAAACTCATAGTCTCAATAATACAGTTTAACATGTTTAACATACAACTTCTTGGTTTAGGGGTATCGGAGTATACTGGTCAGAGAGTAGTTCTCGCCATAAAAAAGACAGAAGCAATTCTCGCCATTTTTGTGACCGTATCGTTATTTTTCCATGTAAATCAATGGAAAAGGCTTCATTTAATAGATTTCACCGTCTTCCACTAAAATCAAATTACGCTGGTCACTTCTAAAATGCCAGTTTTTCACACAAACTGTCAAAAGATCGGGTGGCGAGAATTACTTGCCGGCGAGAACTACTCTGTGACCAGTAGCAAATAAGGTTACAGTAAATGCATGTTCAATAAAAAGTGGGGGGGGGGGGGGGGGGGAATAGAAAAGAAGGAAAAGGGGGAGGCGGCCATTTCCAACAACAAATCACGATTTAATGCCAAAAAAAAATTCCAATACATTACTATTTTCTTCATTCTGCATGGATCTGACCTGCAGTAAAACATGAATCCCAGAAATGTGACATCTGCATGTGTCTACATTCATGTCAAACGCTACTATGGAATTATTTGCATATTTTATTTTATATAGCTAGTTAGAATCGACATAATATCCATTGAAAAGTGTACCATTATATAAAACAAGAAACAAATTTATCGAGTTGAAAGACTTGCAGTCCAGTGACATCAACATACTAAAATGTATGACTATTAGGTCTATATTTGATCAACAATTAAGAACATCCAAGCAGAAGGGAAAACTTTATTTGTTAATATCTCGAGTCAAAGTGGAAGGTAGTTATGAAGCAATTATTAAGCCTTACCAGTTTTTCAAAACAGGCAGTTATTAGGCAGTTTTTAAATAACTAGTTCCATTTAACAGCAATAGAAGGAAATAGCCAGTATGTGAGGAATAGGCAGTTCATAGGCAGTATTAAGGCTGTAAAAAAACTAATAATGTAAATTAGTTGTCCAAAACTGGCTAATAGTTCATGAATATTAAAGAGTACTGCCTGAAACCTGCTTCATTACTGCTAGTTGTTTATTTAAATATTGATAAGCAAATTCTGAAATAACTGCCTACTTAATTACTCTACATGAATATTTATCATAACTGCATATAAACTACTTGTTACTGCCTAAACTCCTCTATGCATATTCATTAGAACTACTAAGTATGTGATGTACATGTATACATACATGTAGAATCTTCAGATACATGTAGAAATGAACAAAATGATGAATGATTAAGACAGCAAATGCAAGATGTTTTTTAACATTTGATTATCAGCAATAATAAACAAAAAGTATTAACATACATGTACATTGTACCAATCGATTAATCGATCAGTACAAGTTGTTATATTTAATACATGTACATGTTCTCACTAGACCACAAATTATATAGAATATTAATATATTAATCTATTAATAAACTTTCTGGGGTCCAGTCATGTTTACAAAATGTTCAATCCTGGGATAAATTGACTGGAAAATTATGCATTAAAAGTGTGCTGATTTGAATTTTACTTACTTCTACATTATGAAACCCATATAATTTATTGTATTTAAGTTATTAATTTTGCCATATACAACTAATCAAAGAATGGGATCAATTAAAATAAGAAATAAAGCTTTTTTAGAAGCCAAAATTTTCTGGTTTAAGCATGTTTATTTAGTGGAACATGTACTTGTTTCTACATTGTTATTACTAATATAACCTACTAGTATAGCTTCCATGATCATGCAAAATAACTTACTTTCTGCATCTTTTCATGAGTTTATAGCATATATTTGAATGAGTCTTAAATTTTGCTTCTCCAATTTGTATGTGACTTTGCTGCCAAATCATGGCTTACAGGAAGTCTCCAATTAAGGCATAGCAGATGTTTAGAACTGCTAAGAGATGCTTGATGAACTGCTTAAATTTGTAATATATTTCTTATTTAATACTGATTTGATTTTATAAACAGTTATTGGAACTGCCTAGAGATGTAAAACTGCTAAGATATACCAACATTTAGCAGTTCTTAAAAACTGCCAAGACCCAAATTGCTTGCAACTGCCTAATAACTGGTAAAAAATTTAAAACTACTTTATTGGAATTAGCAAAATTTAAAGATGTCTAAAATCTATAATAATGATTTGTTAGATTTCAAGTAATAGGGTATATAACAAAAATATAATTAATCTGAAGAATGGGGGAGCAATACACAAAATCCAAGAAAAAATTACAATGCAATGGACAACATAAAACTTGCTACCATTTTTAGATTGTGGTGATAAAGGACATGGGAGGTAAATTAAAGGCCATTTTTGTACCTTGTAATTAGAAAAAAGCTTATTGTAGATTCCGACTTGGCTAAATGAAAGAGTAGAAATGTCTTTGTAATATATATTTTGCAATTGTTTTTAAAATATTTTTAAATATAACTTTGTTAGTCCTATCACAATAGGTTGATAGCATGGATGTTTATAACTCAACTTCAGAAATAGGTGTCACCACATCCTTGGATCCAAACAATATTCAACACACACAGTCTTTATGACAGTAAAAATGTTTTAAATATGGTGTTGATCCAAGCATGGTGTACTTACTTTGGTAATAAACTTCCTTTTAGTTCCCTTTTTCATCCACAATATATAACTATATTGACAATAAGTTTTTAATCAGTTAAAGCCTTTTTTGTGACTTTTAGAAGTAATATGTAAATAGGTGTGACCTATCAGGCGAGTGATCCCCTTTCAAAATTGATCCTTGGCAGTAACAGTCTATACTAACTTAGTCTCCCTGTTTTGAAGTTTTTTAAAGTATATGTTTTTACCTTACTTTGATGCACGATTGTTAACTAATTCATCGGCAAGTTTTATGTAATGTGCAACCCCCCCTTTTTTTTTGAGGCCAGGAGGTGAAAAAATATCAAATTATTAACTTGAAAATTTATGTGTCCATCCAATGTCTACCTAAATAAGGATAAAACTAGCTCAGGTAACGTATTAAAATATTTAAAAACAAGGATAAATTGATATGCCCACCTCCTCCCTGACTTATCGTCGCAGGGGCATAAAAATCCATAATTTCCTCCAAAACATATTTTGCATAATAAAACAACTTTAACCATCCCTGGGGGCCTCAGTGGCCAAGTAGCGGTTATTAAAATAATTGGTCTACTATTGATCACATGGTCTGTCAACCATGATGTTGTAGGTTCAAGTCTCACTGCTGGCAGTGTGCACTCGACTGCAATCATTATCTCATACAACATTGATTGCTAGTTTTCCTACCGAATATCTGGTTTTTTACCAGGTACTCCAATTTTAACTGAATGCCATGTTATAGCTGAAAAATTGCAGAGTGGCGAACTGGCGATAAACATTCAAACAAACAAACCTTGTAATTGAAAACATTATACTATAGATCATTTTATTTCATTAATGCCATAAAGGGAGAGCAAGAAAGAGATTCCTGTTACTATTGAGGATGGTACTAAAGTCACACCTGTAAATTTTCTGGAACACTGAGTTTAAAGATTAGACTTTCAATGTAGGCAATGCTCAACTGCTATTTTAGATAAATGATTGAAAGTTTTCCTACCAAAGGTGAGGTACTCCTGCATCCTCCTCCAATAAAAACTGTACGCATGAGAAAGTTGAAAAATTGCTGGAAGTGACGTAAAACGCTATTCGAACATAAATTTTTTGGTCCAAAGGTAAGTCAGAGACAGTGATTTCATGCCTAGTCAATACACGGGTGATATTTTCTTAATTGTCTTGTTAATTTTCTTGTAGATTAATGTTTTTAAGCATAACATAGAAACAACAGCCGATTAATGATCAGTTATTAACTGTGAGCCTGGTTATACTATTTCTGTACATTGCACTTGGTTTAGAACAGTAAAAACTAGATATCAGTGTTAGAGATGGAATCCATCTCTATGGCTCCAGCTGACCTTGAGGTCAAGGTGAAAGGTCATCAACCATGGTATGCGACACATTGTCTTGATATTATTTAACCACATACCAAATATTAGGCTGAATTTTACTGCCGTTATAATCCGAAGTTAGTTTTTGTGATTTGTCGGATTAACGGCAGAATTCAGTCCTTTTACTCGTAATGTAGCAAATAAAAAATTCTAACTTCGGTCTATTTATATAAAATTTAAAAATAATACTCATCTTCTTTACGTTATTAAAGCTTTAGACATTGCAAAACAAATGGGAAACGATCTTTATTGAAGAAATTTCTTTTTTCGTTTTGGAAGATGCACGTGGAAAATGCTATGCTGATCATTTTTCCGTATATCGATAATGTGACATAATTTTGTTATAAACTTGCTAATTTGCATACTACAACAACCATTCCGTAGTGAGAATCCAGTAATTTACATATGCATTACCCAAGCTGCAATTGGCCATTCATTTTCTGGTTTCTCAACGTTTTTCATGTAGTAAACGTAAATAAAAAGAGACACAAATGTCAATTAATACACAATGCACAGCATGTTATTAAAAACGGCAATAACTATCATTACATATCAATAATGATCGATTTTAAACACGAAACCGATGAAAAAATGTTGACACTGTCGAAAGATATCCAGATCGACCACGTCTGATTGTATATGCAACTTCTTTTGGACATCAAAGTGCCGGGAGTGGGAGTGATTCACTCCTGCTCTGCTACATTACGAGTAATGGGACTAAATTCGTACCCTGGCAAAAAAAAAAAAGGGTATACAATTATTCATTCTAACCAAATATCAAAAGCCTACCTCGAAAGGTGAAAAAGTTATAGTATGGACACCACAAGTTTCGGACGGACGGACAGACGTACTGATAATACTGGTACCCATTGGCACTAATAAAAATAAAAACCTCAAAATAAAGCTAAATTGTCACTGGCTTCTAATTGATTTCATGGATTTTTGTCTTTCAGTGTGATCTTATTCAGTTGCCTTGATTACAGTATTTTTTTTAGACATTTTTGACAAATTTTAGAATGGTATTGTTTAATTTGATAGAAATTTTATGAAGTTGTTAAAAAAAAACTACTACTTGATAATAATTTTGTTTAAAAAATATGCAACACACAATTTAGATTCTTTTTGAATAACAGTGGTGGCCCTAAAAAGGGCCAATTTGACACATTGTTCATTCTCTTATCTATGTTGCTGCTGTCAAACTGTGGCCAATTGTCCAGTCCAACAATGAGTTTGTATTCCCAACTTTATATATGCATAGGTTCTGCAAGCAAGTGACTATAATTCCAGGGTTGATAATTCTGTGTCTTGCTTCTGAAAAATATACAGTTAATTAAGATTTAACAATAAAATCATAATATTATTAATAAAATGTACAAGCTGAACAAGAGCAATTTGTTAAAAGAACACAATTTTTCGTTTTAATTATATTAAAATACAATTAGAACATAATACTGTGTGAAAATTATCATGGTACAGTACAGTAGTACCAGCCTCTATACTTATGTAAACAGGGGCGGGTACTTGCATGCAGGGTAAAAAAATTGGTTGTCTGCATGATATAAGCTAAATGGCAGGAACTACTTGCTAACTATAGTAGACTGGTAAGACTTATTATTAACTTTTTCAACCTAATTAAAATTAAATCTTTCACTTGCTACCCCCTATTGTTATTGGTTGCTAACGCAGCGACTAAATGGTTTTTCTTGGACTTTACATGTATTTGTTAATAACACATAATTTTGATAATATACATATGATACAAAATTGTTAAATATTTTTGACATCCCAGACTTTTCTGGTTATTCAGGATGAATTAAGACTAAATGACAGATCAGGAACTAAAAGTGTTACAGGATAATACAGATATAGATGTTCAAACCATTCTAAAATTTCTTCTTATCCTTTGAATTGAATGTTTGCTGTTTGTAAATAAAGTATACTTTAATATCATTATTGCAGAATTTTTTAAAATAAATGCAACAAATTTTAAGTATACTTGTCACTATGCTTTGGATTCATAGTGTACATATTGCTCAAGAAAGGAAAATGGGCGAAATTTCAGTAGGTGGCCATATGATGATATGGGTACAAATGTTTGGCCAAGTCGCATTATTCAGACAAGTAAATTTTGAGTTATTAGTTCAAAGGGACAAGTTTAAAACAAGTTATTGTGCAGGCTTTATTTTCTTTCTTGCTCACAAAACTTTTACTTATGAGGGTTTCTTTTAAGCGTTGGGCAACTCGGGCGAAGAAGTCGCCTTGTCATGGTCCCACTTCGCCGTCGATCATCTTCAAAAGCGAAGTGAAGTCGCCCTTTCATTTTGTAGAATCACCTAATGTCGCCTTTCAAATTTTACCTCATGGTTATTATGCGCCAAAGTTGAACTGGTATCCTTTTAACTTTTATTTCGTATATAAAGCATAGGTTTAAAATACGACCGGAAACAAGTTCAGAGCACAAGAACGTGAAAATTTCCGGAGCAGATATGAATTTGGTGTCGGAGATTGCAAATATACTACGCTGATAGTGGTGAAATGAGTTTTGCATTGATAGAAACGTAGTAAAAATAGTATTTTGGCAGTTACTTTAAACAAATTTAAGTTAAATATGTTTAAATACTATTAATAGTGAATTTTACAGTTTTACATAATGTATAATGTGTCACAATGATGTAATTTTCTACTTCTAGTTCTATTAGTACTTCATTATAAAACAATCAAATTGTGTATCAATGACAAAGAAACATTTATTTTAATGAACAGTTTTGTGACAGTTGATTCTTTTTTTTATTGTTATGTTTAATACATGTACATGTATTTATGAAAATGTGTGAAATAAAGTATACTGAATAGTTAATCAAATCTTTGATACTTTATCCTCAATAAATTAAACTGCTAAAAAAAACATACAACAATAAAAATGCAAATTCCAACACTAATTTAAAAAAAAACAAAGTAAACAGGGCGCTTTCGCGACATATAATGCACCTTCTCCCTGTTGTCCACCCACTTCTCCCTGTTCTATCCTCACTTCTCCCTGACAGCCACCCAAAAGAGAAGTGACTTCTCCCTATAATTTTGACCCAGCGTGAGCCCTGATTATAGCCAAAGTGGTGGAAAAACATCAGTGGTCTTGCCCCAGCCTTGCCTTTGATTGCATGTAGTGATATTTGTTGAGAGTAAATAAAATATTGAATCTAGATTTTTAATCTTTTTACATGCCATAAATGTTATTGATGAATGTTATATAAATCTGGGAATTTATTGTTAAAAACCAGTACCTGCAATCTTACACGTAATTGTGTAACATGCATACATGTAAATAGAAAGCAACCATGAGATTTAGGGGGTCTAGGAAGGGACTAAAAATATTAGGCATATATATTGCTTGTTTTGTTTGAATGTTGCTTAATGCCACTTTCATCAATTATAAAAAATTTACTATTTGCAATTTATTCTTTTTTAGTTTAACAACTATTTTTTATGTCCAATACGATATTATACCTCCTTTTTTTTAAACAGAACAGAACAGATTTTTATTTACCAATTAAAGGTGCCCGTTAGAGGCAGAATCAATTACAATTTAATCAAAGAAAGAAACAAAATCACAAATACTTATAAATAAACAAAAGTTTCATTTTAACATAATTGTATTCATTGTAAACATGAACTTGCATTTGTATAAAAATACAATCAATATCTGTTGAAGTTTTTTTTAGGCCTTCACTGTTTTAAAAAATGGTAAACAAATTTTTTGTTCATTTTATTGTAAAAATATACCTTAAATAAAACCTGTAAAAAAAATGATGGAATTTTTTGCACCAAACTGATACATAAAAAAGCCTAAATTGGTCAAGACTGATTTATAACATATTAAGACTAGTCGGAACTTGGTCTTTTTAGATGGGTTAGCTAGATAATTGGTGTACGAGACTAGGTCAAGACTCGAGTTGAAACTCATTCAAGCTTTTCAGACTGGTTGCAACTAGTTCTGATATAATGAGACGTCGAGTGCAGAGAAGACTATTTTCTGACTGTTTGAAACTCGACCCAACGCGGTAAGCAGTTTCCATTTTGTCAGGAAAAAAAACTGTCAGACAGATACCGTAACGTTTACTATAGTTTGGTTTATTGTTGTATGTTAATTGTATATGTTATGGTTTAATGTTATGGAACTAAACATAACATGCACTGACTAACGTTTCCAAATATATTATTCGGACACAAAGGATGAAACTTCTCTTTGCCACTTGATGTTGAAAAAATACCATGCAATCCGATACATGTACCTCAATATTGATGGGATACAATTAGCAAATACTAATTAACTTATTATATTCATTAATAGCAGAGTAACTGTTGATATGATATATTTTGCTGAGCAAGTCCAATATAGAATTAACTGGTCCAATATTGGTATATTGGCCTGATTGATTTGGACTAGTTAATCGATAAAGATATTACATGACTTCTATAAATATTGGTACTTGGCCATCTTGTTGAATGACTGTGACATGGTCAATACAGAAACCCTAGGCCTAGGACCAATAACTAGGCCAATACAATAATCATCACCTAATAATATCATATTATCTAATATCTGCCACAATTTCTTGCTTAGTAAGCTCGCAATTTTTGATGACACGTGCTAAAAATTAACCATCCAGTTATAGTAAGCAGGGACAGTCTATACTATAAGTATAGTATAGACTGTCCCTGTAGTAAGACACATATCGATATAAGAATCGATTATTGACTATTGCTAGCATTCAAAAAAATCATTGAATGTCAATCAGCATTAAAACATATATTACTCCAATCTATAAAATGGCATTACTTACCATTTATCGTCAACATCTTCTATTTGTCGCAAAATACTCGACATTCTTTTACCTGCAACATGTGCTCTGTGAAATGACTTCAAGCTTCTAATTGAAATTGACTGATTGCCGATTGGTCAATTTCCATAAATGGGCGGAGCGAAATCGCGACTATTGCTGGTGATAAAAACTTGTCATCTCATTAAAAATTATGGGTACACCGTATAATTTTAGTATAAATTAACTTAAGAGTAACTCATATAATCATACCCAATTGAAATTACACTGTTTTGGATTCATCTAAAATTGACTTTACAAAATAAAACTATTGACGCTGAACGTCGTTGGCCGCCATATTGTGCATAATCAGACGTCGCAAAAGGGGGATAACTCCAACTTAAAAAATGGGACTGAAAGTGCCTTAATATCGCTGCGTGGTTGGCCAAAATTTTTTTTAAAAATTTTTCAATAAACATTTTCATGAAGGGTGCTGTAATATTGATGTCTGTGTATTGGCTTCAACTAGTTGCGGTGTTCATATCATTCATTTATACTAAAATTTACACTCCTGTGCACTATTTGTTTTGCTTGCAATTTTTTATTCCGTATTGTATGTTTGTAGTTCTAAAATCCCATATTTTTTACACGATAACAGATACATATTTCATATTATGCCTTTGTTGTTGACATGTCCCAAATTGTCCTGACATTTGCTATGGGAATTTTACATAGAAAGTCGGCCATTTTAGTTTTTTAAGGGACCTTGGGTTGTTTTCAAAAAGTTTGTCTACTTTCGTGACATTTAATGGTATTCGGACAAACCGCGAGACTTTTCTGTAGATGACATTACCCAAAGAATTACGAACAGACAACAATCAACTCTTCCAAATGTACATTTCCTCTGTAATTTAGGTCAAAATTTACTATGAAAAACTGCCACATTTCAGAACGCTAATTAACTGTGGAAAATAATTGTTGAATTCAATTTACACATTTCTGGATCTACAAAAGGAGCATAAGCTGGACCAAACACCGTAAGCAGTTTTTATTTGTCAGCCAAAAACCCGGGCCGCACAGACCCAGTAACATTCAGTATAAATCCATGTTAAAAAATTGTTCAAACTTATTCATTGTTTTGTTTACAAATTTGTTTCAGTTTCCTTTAGAAAGGAATGACTTAGAAAGAAATATTTTATTGGGTTCTAATATTAACTTTGGATGTTCACCCTTAGTATTATACAGTTGTGAACAACAAAAGCAACCACATTAAAAAAAAATTAAAAATGCGAGTCCATTATTTCTTAAATGGTGTTATCAAAGTAAGACCAAACATATATAATTTTTGTAAACTGCATGTTGAAACTGGCAAGTATTTCAAGTTTTGATACACAATAATCTTAGTAAATAACAGAAGATATGAAATAAATGTAAATTTGTCTGAAGTAGCTACTATTTTCAGTTATGATCACTCTGCATCTCTTTTCCTCTTTTTCCTTTGACCAGAATCAGATTCACCATTTGGTGAGGTCTGTTTAATGGTTGATTTTAGCATGTCTGGTTCTAATGTTTTTAAAATGTAGTACGTCCACAAACATAATTCAACATCATGTGCAGTCCATTTACAGGTATCATCTGAAATCAAATACATTTCTCGTTCACTTTAATTTAAAAAAACCTTGTTTGATATCATGGTAACATGCTTACTGGGTTTATGGTTGAGTTTTTTGTGTGACTATCCTTGACTTCAGTCTAGCTATTAAAATACCGATAAGTACAATTTGAATGATTTCAAACAGTTTTTGATCGGATTAAATTAGATTTAAATCTGCATGCAGCAATTTTTCACCTGTAGCATGACAACCAGTTTTATTGGCGGAGAAAGTGAGCTTAGGGTGAACCAATAATGTCCGTAGTGTTGATCACATCAGGTGGAAGTAAGGTACACACTCATAAGATTCTGGAGACTGTAAAGGAATGGCTATCTATTCCACTCTGTTAGCTTTTCCCAGGTTTTTATTAAGGAATAAATATCATCACACATCATGTAAATCATGATGCCATTTTTTCTTTTCATAAGGCATATTAATGTAAATGTACATTGTGTGAAACCTGCATAAATGGAACCACCGTGGAATTATGGGTAAAAGTTTATTCAGGGTAGGAGGGTATCCATTTACAATCAACATGTGACTAAAATTTAAGTTAGGTTCATTAAGGCTGTGATTTATTCACAGTTTTGTTGAGACAGGTTCACACAGGGTTGTGATTTATTCAGAGTTCTGTTGAGACGGGTTCAAAAGGGTTGTGATTTATTCAGAGTTCTGTTGAGACAGGTTCACACAGGGCTGTGATTTATTCGGAGGTCTGTTGAGACAGGTTCACACAGGGTGGTGATTTATTGAAGAGTTCTGTTAAGACAGGTTTAGAGGTTTGTGAATTATTCAGGGTTCTGTTTAGACAAGTTCACATCGAGTTGTGATTTATTTAGGGTTCTGTTTAGACAGGTTAACACATGGTTGTGGGTTTTTTTAAGGGTTCTGATTAGACTTGTTCACACAGGGTGGTGATTTATTAAAGGGTTCTGTTGAGACAGGTTTACAGAGGTTTGTAAATTATTCAAAGTTCTGTTTAGACAGGTTAACACAGGGTTGTGTTTTTTTAGGGTTCTTTTTAGACAGGTTCACACAGGGTTGTGTTTTTTCAGGGTTCTGTTAGACACAGGTTGTGATTTTTTCAGGGTTCTGTTTAGACAGGTTCACATAGGGTTGTGATTTATTCAGGTTCACACAAGGTGGTAATTTATTAAAGGTTCTGTTAGAAAGATTCACACAAGGGTGATTTATTTAGGTTTCTGCCAAAACAGGTTCACACAGAATTGTGATTTATTCAGGGTTCAATTCTGACAGGTTCACACAAGGTTCTTGTTTATTCAGCTTAGCCAGGTTTCAATGTATCTTTATTTTTATATTTTTTCTACAATACACAAAGCCTGTTACATGGTCAAAGTATGGAAATTAATGTATAAGCCTTCAAGATGACATAAAAAATTTCAATACACAATAATTATTGTCCTCTGTGTTTTTGAAATTAAATTATATGATTCTGTAGGATAGCCCATAATGGACAGTCTAATAACATGAATAATCGGGTTACTAACATCACTAAACATACAAATAAATTTACATTACCCATGTGGAGAAATGTACAAATGAATACGTAATTACAGATAAAAAAAATTATATATACACAGAAAGTCAGTAATATTTATATTTCAAAAATATTGGTTGATGTGTCAGACTATTTGTATCACTCAAGACATGCTTTATGTTTTTTCTGATTGTTATGTTACATTATTCCACCAAACCTTCAAAAAATATTTCCATTTTTATTTTATTTTAAGGCATTTTGTTGAGAGAAACAAATTTCATTGGAAGGAATTGTCAGATGAAGCCATATGGACAGACACACAACCACAGCTATTGTAATATAAGTTGACATCAACATATCAACTGAAATACAGTTGAAACTAGAACAGGTTAATATTATAGTGGTCCCGAGTCAAGATGTGGACCAGTACTAAGAATACAAACTCAAGTTAAAATACTGTAGTGCTTTATAGAGTAGTAACTTTTTCTAACTTGACCTTCACAGGCACCAGTAATAATAATATCAATACATAGCAGGGTTCAAAAATTATGCTGGTGATTTCACTGTCTACTTGCCCTCATCACCAGTAGATATCAAAATGTTGGTTGAATACATCACAAAAGTGACACCCACCTTAGTCAATTTAACTTATTGCACAAAATCATAAACCTTGAAGAAATAGGTGTAGTTACCTTTGTTCAGCTGTTTAACAATGCCTTTGACCTGGTCCATATATTGATTATAGAATCCTAAGGTATATGCCAAAGGCTTCAGTCCTGGTAATGCCAACATGCTTTCATCGGCCATGAAGGCTGCAACCTCAGGTGCTCCTGCAGCTAAAACAGCTGCAAATATATCCAACATTATGTCATTTATTG
The DNA here is from genome assembly GCA_944474755.1 of Limnoperna fortunei. Taxonomy (NCBI): domain Eukaryota; kingdom Metazoa; phylum Mollusca; class Bivalvia; order Mytilida; family Modiolidae; genus Limnoperna; species Limnoperna fortunei. The sequence goes on from OX104117.1 coordinate 92,405,283, forward strand.
TGAAGGTTGGAAGATGTGAATTATCCAGTGAAAGTATGGAAGTAAATAGCCCGTCAATAAAAATGTAGCTTGCTGAAATACAGATTTAAAAGTTTGTATTACAATGTATATACAAAATTTCTCCAGAAATCTGTCAGATTCTGGAAAACTCTTACCCATTTATTAAAAGAGTACTGTACCAAGCACCCGACTAGAATTACCAAGCAATAGGCTGGCATGAATTTAGCTACAATAATGTAGCTCCTTTTTTTGTTATGGACAAAGATACAGAGGTCCCATTACCCCGGTATTTGTCATGTAGCAAGCCGGGAGTGATTCACACCCGGGGGTTTTACTTAATTAGCTATTAAACTGTTTCCCTGGTTTGGTACTTACTTTTTTATGTCTTTGCAGTTGAACTGATATTTCTACAACACCTAATTCGTTAGTTTTACTCTTCATTCATAATCATGGCATTGTTGTCAAAATTTGAATTCTGGATTTATCGCATTAGCTGGGATCAACTTTTTACCAATACAATTCTACAATTCTATACCCCATAATTTCAAAATTGTCAACAATGCCTTGATTAGGAAAAAGTGTTAAAATATAGACATTGTAGAAATGTCCGCTGAACAGCGGAGAAAGGAAAAAATATACATTAAACAAAGATAGCAGTTTAATAGGGGAAAATGTGTATAAATTCCAAGAGTGTTTTTGCTCCATTACGAGTAATGGGACCTCTTTGCAGCTCCGTCCATCTGTGAATCTCTACTCTTCATTCTGACCAGGTCAAAAATGTAAATCCAGAATGGCAGAAGAATCTTAATTATAAGTTAATAAATATATCAAACTGTCTTGTGCTCCCTTTTTATTGTAGCTGTTTACAACGTCACAATAAATTAAGGTCATTCTGGAGTCACTTTAAGTTCATTTGGTATCTTTTGGGTGCCTACATACAATTTCTTAATTAATGTTGACCCCCAATACCACTTCCAATGTGATGATGTAAGATATACTACAGACAAAGAAAGTGGGGAAATTCTGATACTCATTTAACAAAGTGAAAAACACCTGGTAAAAATAGTGTTTTATTTGACAACAACACTTAATATTCTAGAAATGTAATTATAATGAAATAAAACAACGGTGTAGATCTTTATTGCCAATAATAACAAACCTGATGCTGTTGCAGGGCCAATAATAACAAACCTGATGCTGTTGCAGGGCCAATAATAACAAACCTGATGCTGTTGCAGGGCCAATAATAACAAACCTGATGCTGTTGCAGGGCCAATAATAACAAACCTGATGCTGTTGCAGGGCCAATAGCTTTCAACACAGAAAGGGCCTCTATAGCTGCTGGTAGGTTAGGTAAGAGCTTAAATGCTTTCTTGCTGGCTATCAGTACCTCTTCTTCTGGGTTGGTTTGCACCATCTGCTCCAAACGTGGGCGGAATTTCCCTCTCTGAAAACACCAATACATATGTGTTGTGTAAACTCAATTATGGTAATGCGATTTGTGTACCAACACATCTCAAATAGTACATAGCGTCCCCCTTTTAGAAACATTAATATAATAATATTTATTAGCACTGATTTATCACATATTTGTAAAGTGCACTTTTTTTGGAGGAAGATGCTACATATACATGTATTAACATTGGATCTTTCAGTGATAAATTTGTAAAAAAAAAATGAAAATACAATAGCAGTGCACCAGAAATTTGTAATAAAATTGCAAAGCAGAGAATTTTTTTTATATACATGGTAACTGCAATGGAAAAATGTTATTTAACAAATTCTTATAAATAAACACATACAAACATCAGAACCATTCTTACACATCATACCACAAATGGTGTATGAATTAAATTGACAACACAAATACGGTACTAGGTATTGATTTTAGTTTCGTGTGATCTTAAAACTTGAGTTTGTAAATTTTAATTTGACCAAGGTTCCATCTTATTTATGACTGTGTCAGATTACAAACAGTATACTAGAAAACAATATAACAAAAACCAATAAACTAATAAATGATAGTGAAGAAATAAGTAGGTTTCATAAAAATTATTGTCTGTCATGAGTACAGGAATATGGTTTGAAATGTTTTTTGCCCCAGCATCTCCTAAGATTTTCCTCTTACAGTTAGTTTCCATTTCATTAATTTGCACAGCTCTTCGTGTGTTATGTGTTTTTCCTTTCTTCCTTGTATAGTCTTGGAAAGTTCTTCTTGAAACCTAAAAAAAACAAAAGGTAGGAAGAGTTGTTAAAAAAAACCCCACTAACAGGACTTAAGAAGACTTCAAATCTTTTAAATCATAAATGTACTTTTTAAACTTAACATTGACTCAGGAAGCCTGAATTCAAGAATGGGATATAGCATCCCCAACTTGTGGGATAAAACTCAAGAGCTTGCACAAGACTTGCAAGGATGCAGGTTATATATAATGAAACTGCTCAATTATATGAAATGTTGATACATATACATTATATATATTTATGAAAAATGTTTAACACAAAATTCAATCCATATTTAATGCAAACTACATTTTTCACAGCTGTGTATACAGAAATGGTGTAATAAATTTTCTTCCTATTTAAATAATTGAGATCTTGTTCGAGTTAGAAGATAATAATGTAATCATTCTGCCCTTGAACAAGGGTGTTTGAGCAGATTATCAAATGAAGAAACAATTATCACCCGAGAGAAATTTATGGGGATTAGGATACACACCAGAATCTTATGAAAAAAATTAAACATGCTCTGACAATAAATTGGCATTTTAAGTAACAATTGACAATAAATATTTTAATAATAGATCAAGAGAAACAATGCTAATGAGTATTGGAAAAAAATATTTTGTAACTTGTAATACGAAGCCATCGATGTATTAACGTAAATAATTCTCATAATTTATTAGTATAGAGTTGTACATCATTTTAAAAATGCCATTGCTGATAATTTCTTATTGTGTTGGTTGCTAGTCCCATCAGTTACGAGTTATATTGTTCCCAGATCCAATATACAAGTTGTTATTTCCTCCTTTGACTTTTTATATTCAATAATTCATTATTGTTTTTAAGTAATATTCTGACACTGTGACAGTACAAACATGTATGCCTATTTATTCATTTTTTGATAAAGACTAGTTCTATAACATAAAACCTTTCTCCGGGTACTCCGGCTTCCTCCCCAATAAAAACTGGACGCCATGATATACATGTAGCTGAAAAATTGCTGAAAGTGGCGTTAAACACCATCAAACAAACAAACAAACATATAACATAAAACCTCCCATTTCACGTTTATATTTATCATTTTCATCTGACTTTTACATTTTTTATTAATATTTGAAATGTGAGGTTTTATCTGTCAGTTGATTTTTCTCTGAGCAAAATTTTTTCGGAAGTTCTGCATATTTTAACATGTGAAATATCATGAAACTAACATAAACACAAAGACTATACTTGTTTTCAATGAATTAAACTATGTTCTATTAAGTAATCCATGTTTGAAATATCCAGACGAAATTTTTCTGCGAGCTGACATTTTGAATTTAACGGTTAATCAACATTACGGAATCAAGTTATATTTAATGGCGGAACGAATACAATTTGTCGCAATTGTAACACATGGAAAATTCGTTAAATCAAAAACGGAGCCATAAGATAGATTTAATTGGGGTCAGCCATTGAATGTAATGGGAGTTAAGGGACACCTCAAATAAAGCTTTAAACAGGAATTATATATACTGAGGTAAGACAATTTTTAGAAAATTTAGATATTTTTCTTTAAGTTTAGCACAGTTTGAATGGTTGTACAAACTTTTTTCATATCAAACTTGACTAAAACATTCCGCACGCTTTTCTTTCGGAATTTGCGCACGGGAACATGCGTTAAAAGATGAATCCTCGAATTTCACTAAAAACATAAAATATCAACATCCGATAAAAAATGTTGAAAATAAACATGAAATGAGAGGTTTTATTAATGGAACTAAGACTCATGTTATTAACAGTTCAGTTTGCTTTTTATGACTTAAGACAAAGCTCTATGTTTGCACCATTTATCAAGTTCTATTAGATCTTTCTTCTTTTTGTCGTTTAATCTTTCTGATTTTACTTTTAAAGCACAAGAGTAACTTTCTTTTAATCTGTGCCAGTCATCCAGTTGAAGTTTACGAATTTCATCCATTTCGCGCCAATTTTAACTAAAGAGTTCTAGAAGGGGACGTCACTGAGATATAGGCAAATACCATCAGAAATTTCTATATCAACAGAGCACAACAACGTTTATATTCATGTTCATGAATACCAGGGGGGGGGGGGGGGTAACTTGGTAATTTTTAGGGTGGGGATGTGCCATTTTTGATTTGAATTCAATACCCATATTTATATAAAATTTCCAATTTTCATGACCCATATTTATATAAAATGAGCAATTTTCACAGCCCATATTTATATAAAATTTCAATTTTCACAACCCATATTTATATAAAATGAACAATTTTCATAACCCATATTTATATTCAGTAAACTTAAAAGAAGGTCATATTTATATACACAAAATGATAACATAGTGAAGAAGAAAACACAATGTCATTATTAAAATTACACTTTATTATATTATATGGGGCATATTTATATTAAAATGGACAAAAACATGACCCATATTTATATGAGACCAGATTTTTTTTAATAAAGATTAAAAGGCATACCCATTTTTATATAAGATTGTTTTAAAAACTATAGCCATTTTTATATAAATTTTCAAAAAAACCTACCCATATTTTTGGCACATATACGTATACCTTTATATAGGAAGTTACCCCCCCCCCCCCCCCCCCCCCCCGTGATGAACACAAAGATAAACATATCAAAGGGAAACTGTTTCGTGATTGATAGGTACAAGCAATAATATTCTTGCAATCATGACATGTATAATAAGGTATTTTCGAAAGAGTAAGGGTTTTTTTATGGCTGGCTCAGCTTGTCCTGTGCATTACTACTATACCGTGTTTATATAGTAGTTCTGATAAAGGAGGACATATCACAACTGACTGTAGAACTTTCTCCATTATTGTTATCCATGAATTAAAAATACGTGAAATTCTGCTACCTGAAATTTTAAAACGGTATTCAAGGTCATTCAAAAGCAATCCAAGTCTTAACCATAACAGCATCACCACTGTTTAATAGATCTAACAGACCACTATTACGTGTAATATAAACATCTGAAGCAGAGCCTCCGTAAAGTTTAGACACAAAAGACACCGCGCCAGTCATAGTAATACCAATCAAAGCTTTGAACGTGTTATGCGATTTGTAGTTGGAGAAGAAAATTGATTTATTTTCAAGGGAAGATGGTGTCTCTATAAAAATCTCTGTGCAATCGAGAATAATTCTAGTGTCTGTAAATATTTTAAAACATTTAGGTACATAACCCTGTAGTTCAATACTAAAATTTTTATGACCCAACAGTAATATGAACAACAAAAATATTTTGGATCCCTCAGCATCAGTATACATTTTTTGTATAAAGTGAACAACAAAAATATTTTCTATTATTTGAATTGTTGATTCAGTCAACGCCTGATGAAGCTCTTTGGTAGAGCGAAATATTGCGTTATATTATTTGTACATAGTAAAGTTGTTATAATTATTTTCATGAGACAACTATTTATATATATAGAGATAGAACCAAAACCCAAACTTGGCAAGGTTGACCTATGTAGTACAACTTTACATAATAATGCTTACTAAAACAAGTGCGCTTACCTTTAATCACAAGTCATTTTCCGCCATTTTTCCTGTACCCTTTCAATCTTGACAAAAAAGTCTGTAGTTCTCATTATTAATCACTCTAGACTTAACTTTAATTGTCGCCTGCACTTCCCGGTAGCCATTTAAACAGTTTTGATAAAGCGTCATCATTTGACATGAAGGGTTGCCATTGCAATTTAAGAGTCTAAAGAGGAGGTATTTTTTTATTAAAAACAAATCAAAAGAGAAGTATATCACAGCCCAAATGCCCATTAACTTATTTCAATATAAGAGACTCTTAATGATATTTCCTAACCAAGTCGTGAATTAAAGTGAGCTTTTGATTGGCTACATGAAGGTATGATGTAGCCAATCAAAATAGTGACTTCTAGCCCGGGAATTTCCTAGCTAAGTTTGTCAGGGTTTTGTGGACACATGTGGATACAGAAACCCTGATTTGTGAGGATGAACTTGCACGTAAATTTAAATGGTGAAAATGTGTCTTAAATTACACAGAGAGGACAGAAGTCAAGAAGATGGTTTTACAATTACCAGAAAAAATAATAATATCGACATCGTGAGCATGTTTATCATTAAAAGGTAGTAGAAGTGTCACAGATATATGATCAGTAAACAGTCTATCCTTTCTTTTTTTCTTTTTTGGGTCATATCGAGATTTGCGATAAGCGATATGATTTTTAATGCAAACCGGCCTTTGAATTTTAAATATTTACATGATGACTACCAAATTTCATGAAATAAAATCAACGTGATAATTGAAAAAATAAGAAGTGATGTACTATATACTATTTACATTTATGAAATATAATGAACGTGCAATGTCCATCATTCGCGTTCAAATTACATTTCACCGCAAAACGGTCTCTCATGGACTTGGTGTCTGGTCAATTGGTCCCACATGCAAATTGGTCCCAGCCAATTCTTCCCAAGTCTTTGCCAATTGGTCCCACTTTTGAAAAATTGGTCCCAACATTTTTAAAGTATATTTTAGAACAATTTTTGGTTTTGTATTGCAAGTAATAATATGTTATTGAAAGTTAAGAAGCTCACATTAAAAAACAAATTATAATTTGTTCACATTTGTTATTTAATATACACATTTACATATAGAAGTAATGACAAATATTATTAAAAATGATTTGATTTGTTTGATTGAATGGTGTTTTAACGCCACTTTCAGCAATTTTTCAGCTATTTCATGGCGTCCAGTTTTTATTGGGGGAGGAAGCCGGAGTACCCGGAGAGAACCCCCGTAAAAATGATTTGAAAATTGTGCATATAATTATTACTTTTTTATCTTGTGAAAGCAGAAGGTTTTAGTTTTAATTAAATATTCAAGGTGCTATAAATGCTATTGGTTGCCTTTGAATGTCATTATACAAACATCAAGCATGTGCAGTTAAATGTTTATCTGAACATTTACTCTTAAAACATACATTTGTATTTTTTACAATATTTTCAATTAAATTTTTACTCACTGTCCCTTTTGAAGTGTTACAGAAGGGTGCAGGTCAAAACGCACCATTGTCAAAACGCCCCCACCAAAAAGCCCCCATTTTCCAAAACGCCCCCGTTTTCCGCTAATACAAATTCAAATATATTTGTGAATATATTATACATTATAATAGTAAATATCAGATTCCGAGATGAATGAAACATCTTCTTAATATAATTTAAACAAGCTTTCAAGCTTGTATTATGTAACCTCAAAGTGGCATTGTTTATATTACTGTTCCGTGTTTCCTTATGAAGAACACTGATTGCCCATCAACAAAACAAAAGGTTACTTAATCAGGTAGGTCATTGCTTTGATGATTCACACAACGGTATGCATCTATAAAATAATGTATGCATAACAGATTGTGTTGTACTCTAACCATACTGGAATACAAATAAGACAATAACAGAGTAGATTCTTAAAACAATAGAAATGTTATAAAAACTTCGGAGGTTGGGAATATCTGTAAGACATTTTTGATAGATTAAACAAAAGTATTCCAATTGAAATCAATAATTATGATCGAAAACTTATATAAGACAGTCTGTTTTCAATTGAAATCAATAATTATGATAGAAAGTCTGTTTTCACTTCTATCTCTAAAATCATGGATTCTTCGTGTACTATATGTGAACGCTCTGTTCCGACTCGAACACACGCTGAAATATTCTCTTACTGTCATAAATGTATATATTTTGTATTATATGCTATACATGTATATTCTCCTACTGACTATATTAACACATTCGGTAATGCTTGCACATAATAATTTGAACTGTACATTCTTTGTAAGTTTATATTCTTATCCTCAATAAAATTATTAAATTTAACTTAGTGGTTTTTTTTTTCTTTTTAATTTGGGGCGTTTTGGTGGGGGCGTTTTGGAAAATGGGGGCGTTTTGACAATGGGGCGTCTTGACTCGAATTCTTACAGAAACAATATCAAAGACGCACATGATTGTACTGCAGTATGTTGTTTTGTTATATATAATATGTACATTGAAAAGTGAAGTAGATCTATTGATCAGCATTTGAATATAGTCTTATTGTTATGATTTTCAATGCTAATTTGTCGGATTTGTTTGTGTAATATTAAACATTTTTTGTTTTTAATTTCATTATTATATTTGTATAGTAACTTTATTAATATTTATAGGTTATTTACGTTTTTTAAAACGAGATGCGTTTTCTCGTTCATATCTCATCGAAGGGCGTCAGCCCTGAGATGAGATGACGAGAAAATGCATCGAGTTTCATAAAACGTAAATAATCTGTTTATCGCTGTTTTGTAACATTGTGACGTCACAGTGTTACTTAACGACGTCTTGACAGCGAGCTGAGATGGGCCCATCTCAAGCTAGTAGAGTGAGATGGAATAATAGCGCACACAAAGATCAAAAGAAATACTGCAAAATAGCGATAAGTTTATATATATATAAACTATACATCCGTATAGGACAAGGAAGGAGAGTAGACTAAATGACAAAATCATTTTGTCATTTAGTCTACTCTCCTTTCGGATGTGTTGTTCTTTGTCTCCCTCTTTCTCACCCTGATGAAGGTCTTTGGACCGAAAGCTCGGGCCCAAATATTGTTGTTTGATTTTTAATTTTTAATTTTTATTTTTATTTGTCTTTTCGATTTTACCTTTTGACCTTGTGGCGTACATGACCTTTATTACTAAATTTGGGACCAATTGACTTGGGAGGACCTGTATCCACGGACTTTCCGTTTCGGGTTTACTTTGTTAAATACGTTTTGGTGATAGGGCGGATGTCATTTCTGAAAACGAAAACGAGGTCGTCTATGACACACGTTTTGCCGGTAGAAAATATGGCACATTTCGACCCCCCTTGTATACAAGATAACCCAAATGGATGGGGCCCTTGTGTGATTCCAGATCAATTCAAGGACATGCCGTACCAACCATTTTCAAAGGGAGATCGTCTTGGAAAGGTGAACATGAGACGTCCCATTGTAGCATTAACGCCATATGCCTATTAAAAAGGGGGAGGGGAATATTTGTTACAACTATAAAGGGTTGAAATTCTGGGTGGTTTTTTTTAATTGAAAACATAAAAGTTGTCATTAACCTATATAATAATCGGTACTTTCTGATCACAATAATGGATCCAAATAATCTTGTGTAATTGCTCGAGTGTAGCATGACTACTAAGTACCACAGGTTATTTACATCATTTTTTTAATAATTGTGGATTTCCACAATTATTTCTCTTGAGTTTTTAAACCATAAAACAATTAGTTTTTTTTCTTTCTTTCATGGTATGCATTAACAAATAGTACATAACCTTTATCATTATAAAACCAATGAAAAAAAGCACCAGATATAGCGATTATTTTTCTATCTACTTCAGCCCTTGTAGCCATACAAGGTATTCACAAAGAAAAATAGATCAACTAAAAATATTTGTATAGGTGTAGACATAAACATAATTGATGAAGTTCTTGTATAGTATACATCATTATATTTCTAACAGTTTGTTATGAACATGCCATGTTTATCTGAGCAAAATTTTCAAAGTAGATAGATAGAATAAAATTAAACCCAGAAATAATTCTTCTGTTCAGCACACTTCCACTTGGACAAAGTTGTGCTGATCAAAATTGCTTCATGGAACACCCATCTACGGAACTTATCATGATGTAAACAATTACTCTACATCTTTATTCTTTCAAGTGCAGCTCATATATTTATCAAAGAAAATTGTTAAAATAAAATACCCTTTGAATGAACTGAAGTTTGAAACCACTTATTGAAAGTGTTTATAAAAAAAATTACGATTTTTCATTATGGGCCGTTGTACTTTACTTTTCTTCGGGGTTCTCTTCTGGTAATTAGTCACATCCGGTAAATAAACAAATGGCGCATTATCCAGTTAAAAGACTTAAATCCTTTGATAAAATGTTAAATACGCATATTGTTTGCCGATTTTTATTGCAATTGCACATTTACTGATAAATTGTAGTCTGGGTGAATTATTTGGAACAGATCATATACAAGTATCTTCTGTGAACCATCGGGTGACTTAAGAAAAATAACTGGACAACTTCGACTTGGCTTTTGAGGTGCCGTAGGGCGACAAAGTCGCCCTCTTCGCCCAGTGTGGTGAGCCCTGGTATTAGGACAAACCACAAGACTTTTTCCTGCCTCAACCGCAACAACGGTACCAGACAGGTATAGAACGGATAACAATTCATGAATCCGATTTTATTTTTACTATCCAATCAGAATGCTCAGTTATAATTAGCCGATGGGTAAACAAAGCTTCCTCCATCTTTGTCCCACAAGCAAACTATTTGTACAGTTGTGGGAACGGCATAATTTTCAATCGCTTCAAGAAAATGGTTCTTAGTTGTGAATGTGGTACATGTAATTCCGATGAAAGGTACCCAGATCGAATGCAAGGATACATATTTATACCATTTCCAAAGATTAAAAGAGGTTTAGAGAAATGTCTACGCTTGAAAACGTGTGGAAGTCCCAGGGCTTTCAATAGAAGCCGGAAAGCGGCGGATTTCTACGCCTATATCAAAGAAACCTGCCGGCTACTTTTTTTCAAAGTGTACCGTTAAAAATCGGCAAATTTTTGTACTTGTTAAAAATTGCGATGTCAACACTTAGGGGTTTTCCTATTTCTATTTTAAAACTTCCTCTTTATCCACGACTTCTGGCGGAAACGGTCTGGGTCTCCACTGAATTGTAACTAAGAGTAAAGGGAGATCGAGGAAACCAGTTGGAAGCATTCCAAAAACAATCCGTAAGGAGATTTGTGATTGGCTAAAGGACGATCTATTTTTAATGTTTATAAAATGTGAAATGAAAGATGAAACGAAGGCAAACAGACCTAAGTCTAGGGCTCACAAGACTGGGCGAAGTGGGCGACAAAGTCGCCCTATTGGGACCTGAAGTTGCCCTACGGCGCCTCAAAAGCGAAATCGAAGTCGATCGCCCGGTTATTTCCCTCAAGTCGCCCGATGGTTCACAGAAGATACTTGTATATGATCTGGTCCCAAAAATTCACCCAGACTTCCATTTTATCAGTAAATGTGTAAATTCCAATAAAAAACGGCAGTCAATATGCTTATTTAACATTTTTTCAAAGGATTTACGTCTTTCAACTGGATTACGCGCCATTTGTTTATTTACCAGATGTGACTAATTACCGGAAGTGAACAACGAATCAAAGTAAAGTACAACGGCCCATAATGAAAAATCGTAATTTTTTTTTATGAACAAACATTTTCAGTTGGTTTCAATTATTATATTTTAACAATTTTCTTTGATAAATATATGAGCTGCACTTGAAAGAATAAAGATTATTGACATCATGATAAGTAAAGTTCTGTAGATGGGTGTCCCATGTCCAAGTGGAAGTGTGCTGAACAGAAGAATTATTTCTGGGTTTAATGTTATGTTATTTTATCTATCTTCTTTGAAAATTTAGCTCAGGTGTATATTCATGTTTGATGAATGGCAACAGTAGCAGCGATTAAAAAAAACGCTCTTGAATTCCTCTTGAAACATTTGGCATGATATGACCCACGTGTTAAGGGTGGTCTTAAGTCTGACGACGAGTGGCTATGAACTTAACTGAACATTGATAAATGTGGACATTATGTGTCAAAATGTGTTTAAATAGAATAGATTCACTCAAACTGAATCTTTGTTTGTTTTCATGAAACAACATTCATGTCATGACTATCATATGCTTGCTGTGATAAAATTTTCTACCATATTGCCATAAATACTTATATTTTTTTTCATACATTTTAACATGAACATATAAAAAACAGGAAAGATTAGATATGGTTTAATATCCAAATCAGCAAACACTGAAACAAATTGAATGAATGATTGAATTGGATACAGACTAGCTATCAAAAGAGAAAGAAAACTGGGCATATCACTTTATTGAATATAAATGATATCATGATAATCATAAATGACAATTACAAAAGAAACCTATTCACATGAAAAAAAAATTCAAGAAACATGCAAAAAATGGAAAAAAAGATACAAAAATTATCATTCAAAAGACTGATAATAAATCTTGGGACACTGCCATAATGCAGGATTTTGCGTCTAGTACCCCAGAGCTTCTGGGGGCCTTAAGCGGCCCCCCAAACCCCGGCCATAAAGGGGCGGCCTGTGGCTGCTGGCAGGCGGCTGTGCCGCCTGCTTTGGACTCAGGTTGGCTACTTTTATTTTTTTTCCTTCTACTTCAAAATTTATTGAAAGCCCTGAAGTCCAAATGATCAGCTCAATATTAACAGAATAAATAAACATAAAGCAGCTGCAATCCTTGTAGAGATTTGAGCATCCCTACTATTTGAGAACAATGCCCGCTTAGTCTTAAAAAGAATAAATGATTATGTGATGGTATGCATGCAAGTCTTCAATTTCAAATGGATTTTATTAAAATTTTAAGTCTGTTAGTGAATCTACCCTAATTCAATTATGATATACAAGAAATGGGACAGGAACAACGCTCTTTTTTATGTGTTCCCGTGTAAAAACTATTGGATTTATATATAATTATATAATGGACTTAATTAATTGTTTATGAACATTATACTTACATAACGTTACATGTATTTCAGATTTATGTTCTTTTTTCGGCTATGAAATTTGCCGATTTGAAACTCGGGGAGTACTTTAAACACAGTCAAAAAATTCTTTAGTAAACATCGGGTTTTTTATTATATTGATACATCTTTATCCAATTAATTAGCAGTTATCGATTTCCCAGTTCTCTGTAGATGTGTAGAAATACTCTCCAACAGTGTATGTAAATACGCGTGCACACACGGCCAGTTAAGACAGATTACATAAATATAAAATTTAACCGCAATTTCGGAACAGAAAAACATACCCAGCTTTACATGTGCAATAGAATTCAGAAAGTTTAGGTTCTGGTCTAATTTCAATACGAAGACTGTGAGGCGATTAACTTATTCTCATAGATCGCCAACATTTCGTATCAACGGCAACGCGGACGGTACAATTTATTTCAGATATTCTGTTATCGTGAATATAACCCTGGGTGAAATAATTCAACCCTTTTTCTAAAACTCTTTGGATAGGAAATAACTTTCTTGTAGGTACGAAATATCTATATTTTCGGGAATTTTGTCGAGACAATCGGTAGTAATATTGGCATCACGATGATGCTGAGCCGCCATTTTGAAGGAAGCTTGTGGCGCATAGAAACAATAACTAAGGAGGCGGGGCTTATCTTCTTATCTCGGAACCATGAATTGCCTGCTCCTGGTTTACAGTTACCTTCCAATATAGGTCAAAATTTACTTAAGTAAATCGACCTATTAAAATTTAAAAAATGCCGAATTTTAAAATGCTGATAAGGCCAAACAAAAAAATATGTGTGTTTCCGGTTACCCGACCCTACCTATTTTTTTGAAGCCGACCCTAAAGTTTTTTTTTGCGTTTTTAACGGAGGTTACTTCGAACCGGAAAACTCCCGGTATTGTTCCGGGTTTTAGTTCTATTTTCATACTTCCGCCCCAACATGGCGGCTAAATGTAAACATATATGAACGCTTGTAACGAAATTTATAGCTCCATTTAATGACTGTATTAGTCTAGACTTTTAAAGGCTTTATGGTAAATTCTTGAAACTTACAAGCTTTACACCTACAAAGGTATAAAAGACATGAAAGATAAAGGTCAAAATTAAATTACTAATTTAACCAACACGATTCACGATTCCAAAAAAATTTAAAAAAAAATTTAAAAAAAAAAAAAAAAATCGACCTACCTACCTATTTATAATTCGATGTAACCGGAAACACACATATTTTTTTGTTTGGCCTAATATGTGGAAAATAATTGTTGATTTAAATTTGCACATCTTTTTATCTACAAAAAGACCAATAAGCTCAACTATATGCAGTAATTTTTTATTTGTCACTCAAAAAACCTCTGCCAAGGTACATTGATTCATACTATAGACAGGGAATTTTTTAGCGCTCGCCACTTTCGTCATTGACGAAGTCATTTAAAAATTGACAGTAGATTTCTAAATCAATTTCGTCACCTGATTTCCAACAAGTACTTAAATTTTTGTTACAAATTCATTCTACCAAGTGTAAAATGACATATTTATGACCCCAAAGCCAATTAACAGGAAATTTTATTATTAGGGCCCTGCCACAAAAGTGGCGGACGCCCTATAGTGATCAGTCTGTCCGTCCGTCCTTCCGTTCGTGCGTCTGTCTGTCCGTCCGAACTAATCTTGTCGGGGCTGTTACTTTTTTTATCTTTTGAGGTAGGCTTTTGATATTTGGAATGTAGGTAGATAATATCAAGGCGATGTGTCGCATACCGTGGTTTATAACCTTTGACCTTGAACTTTGACCTTAAGGTCATTTTATTGCTTTCTGTATGACAAATTCATGTCCGGGCTGTAACTTTCTTATCTTTTGAGATAGGCTTTAGATATTTGGAACGTGGGTAGATAATATCAAGGCGATATGTCGCATACCATGGTTGATAACCTTTGACCTTGAACTTAGACCTTAAGGTCACATTGCTTTCTGTGTGACAAATTCATGTCTGGGCTGTAATTTTTTTATCTTTTGAGATGGGCTTTTGATATTTGGAATGTGGGTAGATAATATCAAGGCGATGTGTCGCATACCGTGGTTGATAACCTTTGATCTTGAACTTTGACCTTAAGGTCACATTATTGCTTTCTGTATGACAAATTCATTTCCGGGCTGTAACTTTTCTAAATGTGGGTAGATAATATCAAGGCGATGTGTCGCATACCGTGGTTGTTGACCTGTGACCTTGAGTTTTGACCTAAAGGTCACATTATTGCTTTCTGAAAAACAAATTTATGTCCGAGTTGTAACTTTTTATGCCCCCGCGACGATATGTCGGGGGGCATTAAGTTTTACTCATGTCCGTCCGTCTGTACCTCCGTACGAATTTCCGTCAAGCTTTTCTCAGAAACCGTACATCAGAACAATTTGAAATTTGGCAGGGTGGTTCAGTATCACAAGTTGTACGTCCTAAGCGAATTTCAGACCTGGCGGACAACTACTTCCTGTTTTTGACTGGGCCGATTTGAAAATGTGTTAACACGAGTATGAAAATTTCCGTCAAGCTTTACTCAGAAACCGTACATTAGAACAATTTGAAATTTGGCAGGGTGGTTAAGTATCACAAGTTGTACAGACCTGTGGACAACTACTTCCTGTTTGGGACTTCCTTTAGCGGGGGCATCCGTGTCCCATGGACACATTCTTCAATTTTTTATCTTTTGAGGTAGGCTTTTAATATTTGGAATGCAGGTAGATAATATCAAGGCGATGTGTCGCATACCATTGTTGATGACCTTTGACCATAAGGTCAGCGGGGCCCACAGAGATGGATACCATCTCACTGATATCTAGTTTCATCTCGATGGTTTTAAACAGCAGGTGTCCATCGTCGAATCAGTGTTTTTACAGATAATCCGTTTGACATGATTAAGTGGTGCTCCTGTCGTAGATCGTACTGATGCGCACCGACTTCCACCTTTTGATTAAAAATGTAATGCAAATATATATTGCAAAGATTTTGCGTATTTAACTCATTTTTGTATGTTTTGCTGATTTCAAATGGATTACGTGCCATTTGTGTACATCCAAGATACGTCTAATTAACGATGGCTACCGCTTAGAAAATGAAGAGTACAACGGCCCTTAATGAAAAATTGTAACCGATTGATATACAAACGCTTTTTAAATAAGTTAAAATTCTTTGAAAATTTATAAACATTTTGTTATAATCATTTTTTAAAACAAATTTATACACTGCAATTGAAAGAATATAGTTTTTTATACTATGATATTGCACCAGTATAATGAATGCATGCTTCTGAGCAGATGCTTATAAGGCTCATCCGCTAAAGTGACTAAAGCCCTCAAAATCCTAAAAAATTCTCTGCTATAGACAGCTATTGTAGGCATTGACAATAGAAGCAAAAGTGTCTGCCAGACAAGGGGAACCAAGAAATCACAGTTGGTCAAATAAAAAACAGCCTACATGTATATGCAATCTCATAAACAATTGTAAGTGTCTTTTCTTGAAAATGCAAGTTGGGTCAATAGTTTCCTGAATTTATTTTCCATAATCTTTTTTTCATGAATGCTGATAACAATGTCAACAAATCTTAGAACCTGTCTGAAACTACATACATTTGCATAACCATAGTTACAGGCTGCAAGGGGACTAGTGCAAATCTTATTCATGAGCAAGGAAAAGATTGGATGAATTGAGCTTGGTATTTTGGGCTTTGTTTCTTCTAATATGGGTGTAACAATACCTGTACCAGGATACCTTGGTCATCGTCCAAAACATATGATGTTGATATTTTTAACTAAAGAACTTTGTGGACCTCATGGTTATTTATTCTACTGTAAACATGTTGTCTACACATTCATCACATGATTGTAAACTGCTGTATATATGCAGATTAAACAGTAGAAAAAATATTTATTGCCAAACTAACAGACATCACAGTTTAAATAAAACTTATGGAAACTACATTAATCAATTGTTAAGACCTGTACACAGTCAATGTTTCTTTGAAGTTTAGAGTTCTTTCCCGTGTAATTTAGAATGTGCATCAATGGAAGGATCACAAAAGAAAATGAAGTGACACCTCAATACACCTGTAGGTCATTACATCCACACACCCTCCAAAGAAAATGAAGTGACACCTCAATACAACTGTAGGTCATTACATCCACACACCCTCCAAAGAAAATGAAGTGACACCTCAATACACCTGTAGGTCATTACATCCACACACCCTCCAAAGAAAATGAAGTGACACCTCAATACACCTGTAGGTCATTACATCCACACACCCTCCATCAGTAATACACAATGCTATTGCACAACTATCCATTTTTTAATCCAGCATGATTTGAGTTTAATATCTAGGGCATTTTGAATTGTACATGTATGAATATTTTATTGCAAGCATACTATATTTCATTATATCAAGCAATGCAAAATGCATAATTTGAAGTTGAGTTACTTGTATTTTAAGCACTGTTGTATGTCTTTTCAGGTTTCTGACTGGACTGGAGCAACATACCAAGATAAAAGATATCTAGGTATAAATTCTAAAAAGTAATAACTTCATACAAAATTCCATACATTAATAATTCACCTAAGGCTAAAGTATGGAAAATTGATCTTGGCAAGCCAGAATTGCAGTTATGTTTGTGTCGCTGCCCCACCTTTTCTTCCTGTCCTAAAAAAGAGGACCCCAATAACTGAAACTTTTATGAAAAGAATTTTTTTTGGTTAAAGGTATACAAAGCAATTGTTTAAGACATTTATTGAGTTAAATGCAAAGTAATCACAAGTGTAAAATTTTTTTCATTCAAACCACTGAAAAATTAAAATTGTATGTAGGACAGGCAAGACAACAAACATTGAATATTTCATTTAGATTTTTGTGACATATTTTATCACTGTAATTATAATTATTTAAATCTCATAGGAAAATATAGTTCTGCATTTGGAGGTATGGGCAGTCAGTATGCTTATTTTCATGAAGAAGATGAGAACAGCTTCCAGCTTGTTGATACAGCTAGGGTGCAGAAACCTGTTTATCAGAGAGGAAGAAGGGTCTTTCAGCAGGTAAAATATTATGGATTTGGATAATGTAAAATTCTACTCTTTTTGTGCTCTTCTTTCAGCAGTGTACAAGTTTAATCCGTCTTCCTCCTCCAGTAAAAACTGGACGCCATGAAAGAGTTGAAAAATTGCAGAAATATAGCGTAAAACACCATACAAACAAACAAAACAAACTAACTGGCTTTAAACAATACCATTTGCATTTCACTCAAAAAGGTAGGTATCAGCTTACTTTTGAAGTCATTTAAAAAAAATAAGCTTTAATTTTGTTCTATCTTATATTATTTATATTGTTAATTAAAGCATTTTTTATAACCCCCCCCCCCCCCCCCCCCACACCAAACTTGTTTGGGAGGATATATAGAAATCGCCCTGTCTGTCCGTCTGTCCACATTCCTTATAAGCGCAACTCCTCCTAAATCGCTTGATGAAATTTAATGAAACTTAGCATAAAGGAAGTACATTATATGTAGATGTGCATGAAGGATTTTTATTGACCTCGTTTATCATTAAGGGGAGATAATTGGACTTGAAAGCGAAAAAGGGGGGTATCTCTTTGTGAGTGTTATAATATTAAAAGAAACCCCAAACATAACAACAAAATGGCCGTCCATGCGACAACCATCAACAGGTTGGGAAACATATGAGGTCATAGTTATGTATAATATGCATTCTTCCTTCTCAAAAAAGGAAAAAAGACTGTTAAATTTGTACCTATGTATTTTGAAATTACTTTAAAATGACATCCTTCATCTATATTAATCCACAACCATATTTATGTGTAGATGTGTTTATGTTTAACACTACTGCAAATAGTGTGTAAATTTCCATTTATTTGGCAATTTACATGTTTTCAGAATAAACAAAGAAGAGAGAGGGAGAGAAGACAACAACAAGCCCAGGCCAGCATGCAGGTTTTATCTAAGACTCAGAAGAGCAGAGAGAGGTATCAAAAACATTTACATACATATATCACATTATACTTTTAACTTTTCTGCTCTCATCCACCATTAGCATACAGACCACAGGGTGGATAGCTAAGTCTAGAGAATATGTGTTTTAAAACATAATCTACATGTCTTGATGCAAAAGTTGTTGTGTTGTGCTTGCACTACTGATAAGCCATGCAGGTGTGCATATAACACAACAACAAAATGGCACAGCCATCGACAACAATTAAATGGATCGATAACAACTCTATCGAGTCTTTATTTATACAATCCTCACCATTGCTTTCCAACTTAGATTAAAAGGAAAAGACCACGGACAATACGACCCTAATTACAGTATTCATTATTTGGTTTCAGATGGGAATACATTAATTTTAGTCTACCTTTACCTGAATAAGGCTATGTTTTCACTCGCACAGATTATTTATTAGAAAACCCGTCAAAGATAAAATCGAAAAACAACTTTTTGTTCAAAACTTTGTCCATTAAGAACTTAAATGATGATTGTAGATTTTTTATAGGGATCGTCAGAGGTTATTAAGAAAATGGCAGAAACAGTTTGGAAAGCAGCAAGAAAATCGTCAAAAGGTAAAGGCATTGTTAAAATTGGCTTCTCTGAATTCAAGGGATACTAATTTTTTTGTGTTTGATTTTATGGGGGGAAAAGGAAACCATGAATTTTGTACTCCATACAATATAATTTCAATGTTGTGGTTTTAAGTGCAGATGATAAAATTATGGCATTAGGTATCATTGAAATCACAATTTTTGTCTCAAAATTGGAAATTCCTGCCTTAGATGTATTAAAGGTTTTCACTGGGTACCTTTCCTTGGTCCCTCAATACACAATGATGTAGCTGCAGAAATTGCTGAAAGTAGCATTAAACTACATTTAAACTAAGGAAACAATCAAACCATCAAAATAACTAACTTTGTTATGATAAACCGAATTGACTGGAATACCCTTGAGATTGGGGAGTTTAGTGTATATATTGATTTGTAGGCCCCAATAAAGCATAGAGATGCCTCTGTCCAAGTAAAAGATGATTGGGTTGTGGTAGAAGACATGGATTTCCCTCGTCTGACTAAACTGAGTTTACCAACACTAGATGAACCAGAAGATTTGTAAGTTTTACTTCAGGAACTAACTAACTCCTAATAGAAAGAAAGTCATTTAAGATCATGGCTGATCATGGCCTGAAATTTTACCTTAAGCAGCTTTAACAAAATTTATTAATTCATGTGAATGATTTAGTGCAAACTACAGTTATCAATGAAGTATGAACTAGAAAGTGTTTAGGTTGTATGATATATCATTTAAAATAAACCAGCTGAATGTGTTTTCAGTTGATAAATTTTGTGATGATGAATTCATTGATAGAAAAACGGTCTTGCCCAAAGTAAATGCAAACCCTGAACAGGTAACTTGTAAACCTTCATCACATGGTTGTGAACTGACTACACCTGTTTTATGTAAAAAAAAACCTCACACCTTGGAGATGTGGGGTCATCTACTGAAGCCCAGGTAACATTAATTGCTAAAGTTTGAAAATTTAAAAATTTACACATGAAAATGATTCCCTGTAACAATTGCAGGGTGAAATGTGGCAAAATGGAGTACTATGATAAAACATATGATCGTGTTACCACCAAAAATGAAAAGAAGTTGAAGCGAATTGATCGAATCTTCCATAAAGTCACAACAACAGATGACCCTATTATACGACAGGTAAGAATTTTCCCTAAAAACAAATTATTTCCAGCATATATGGTTTATTTAAGGGCTATTCCAGAAAAAAACATACTCCTGGGGCAGGATGCAGTCAATAAAATAATGTGTAGGTGGGGGTAAAATTTGTTGGGTGGGGTCAGGGTTCGACATTAATTTTTTTTATTTACTTGTCCAAGTGGTGTAACAGTTGACCTGTCCGAAATTTATATTCACTTGTCCAAACTTTCTTTCAATATTATAAACTAATAGTACATGTCACTTGCCTTTTATGATTCTCAATTAATTCATTGAATTAATTATGCTGTATTATTGAGTTTTTAAAAATATATTGTTGTATAAAGTAAGCAGAGAAAGCTCAGAAGTTACATGCTAATAGCTACTGTTAGCGAAAAAAATAGGATGATTATTGTAGAAATACAGTACAAAGGCTTAAAAGCTTTACAGCTTACACAAGGGCACCCATTATCTTTTAATTGATTTGCATCAAACAAGTAGTTTAAATTACGGTGGGATAAAGTATCATTGGAAGAAGAGAACAAACAGTTTTATTAACTTTCCAGTCTTCTTTTTACAACATAAAATATTTCACACATTTCCATTTTAATTTTAATGAAATGAATCAAATGTCACAAAACAATAAACAATATAATAAATGTTTCTTTGTCATGAGTAAGTACACAAGTTGATTGAATTATCAAATGAAGAAGAACTAAGAAAATGGCATAATTGTGTATTTATTATGTATTCAGTATAAAAATGCACTATTACAAATATTTAAACAGATTAAAATGATTGTTTTAAAGTGACTACCAAAATACTAATTTATTATGTTTTAATCTTTGCAGTAATCATTATTGTATTTGCAATCTCCGTAACCGACTTAGTATCCTCTTTGGAGACTTGTCGTATTTTCGTGTTTTCTTTTTACTGGTTTCCTCGAGAGATATTATACTACGCTTTATGTATACTGTAAAAGTCACGCAGGAACCAGCTTACAAATGGCACTTCAACATGATAAACATACGGCAGGGCTTTTCCTGGCCTTTTTGGGAATGTCCTTCTCCGCTGATTTTGGGAAAATTTAACAAACTAAATCACGTTTCAAAGTTGAGCGTATGCAAACAGTTATGCAATTGTATTGATTAAAGCGCAAAAATGATATCGATGATCATAATTCTCCCTCCATTTTAGAGAGCATAAGTGTGAAAATATGCGGTACGATGTCGGAAAAAACCCGAAAAATATCCGGAAATTTACGATTGGGAAATTTAAGTCAAAATTGGGAAAAAAGAGGCAGTTTTTGCCATTGGGAAAGGTGCCGATATTCGGCACTAAATAAAAGGGAGGAAAAGCCCTGTACGGGGTGACAGAAATACAACAACATCTGATCCAAATGGCTATAAAATTAAAAGGCGATCTACGGCAACTTCAAAATCGCTGTTAAAGATGAACAAGGCAATCAGGACTATGATTTTTAAATTATTAGCCTTTAAGATGGTTTCAAACTTTTTACTTGTCTGATTTGACACGTACAAGATAGGTTTTACTTGTCCGAACCAGACTTTAACCTGTCCCAGGAGATGGGACAGCCGTTACCCTGGGGGTGTAAAAAAAATGAAATAATAATAATTTGATATAGAGATTGTAGGTGTGGGTTTAAATTTTAATTTAAATTAATTGGTGGTCTCCCTTAATTTCAAGTGTGTTCTGCTCCCTGGAGACATTTTTTTCTGGAATAGCCCTAAGCAATTTGTCAATTATACATAATATTAGGTTTATTTATGGATGTACAAACAAACTCGGTTCTGATGTATTAGTCTAGCAGTCTTTACAAAGAGCCCAGTGTGGGATCCGGGTGGCTAAAAGAATAGACCCCAGTCGCGCTAGCTTGTCGTAAAAGGCGACTAAATAGCCCCCAGTACCCTGACCAGCGTGTCAGGTCGGTTTGCCTAAAGACTGACTGGGATGTGTGCCCCAGGTGGTTGAATGGGGTACCCCTGGCAAGCTGGGGTTGTCAGGCCATAATACGGAAAACCTGACCGCAAACCATATTAGTGCACAGTGTTGGGAAAATGCCACGTTCCTCGCACGTTAAAGAACTCTGCTGTAGTATTCGCTATGAGTAGGGATTTCGATCCCGCTACAGGAGGCTAAATTGCCCAACCCTATCCATCCTCCCATTTGCCAGTGGCAATCTAAAATCCGTTACCCCTATTTTTCCTTGTGTCCCATCCCATTTTCATTCATCATCATTTCATGTTCATTTTATCATCCATTTCATGTTCATCGCCTGAATATAGCTGAAATATTGCTGCTTGGGCGTTAAACACCATTAATCAATCAATCAATCTTCACAAAGAATGTTGTTCTCATGGACAAAACAGATAACATTATTACGGCACAGACAAAAACTTATTTCATGCTGGTCCAGAAAATCAGCTTGGTTCAATTCAACATCTTATTGATGTAAGGATCACAACTTGTGTAACAATTTCTGGTCGTGATGGGACTAGAATACTTTCTTTGTGCTAACAACTTTTTCAGTCCGAAAAAAAAAAGTGGTCCAGGTTTTGAACTTTGGGAATGTTGATTGATTGATTGGATGTTTGCTTTACGTCCAAGCGAGCAGTATTTCCGCTGTATTCAGGACGAGAAAAAGTTGACAAACAAGTGGGTGGGATGGGACAAAGGGATCACAATATAGACTGCCACTGGGAGTTTTGGGTAGGAGTGGAAAATTGAGCCTTTTGTAGCGGCTACAATGAGCTTTCGAAATCTACAAAAGAATTTTGTGAAGATGTGTTTCCATATTCTTACTAACAATATCCATAATTACATACAACATGGTAACCTAAAGGTTTGTTTTGTATTAAATTTCAGCTAGCCAAATCTCAAGGCAATGTGTTTGCCACAGATGCTATTTTGGCCACTCTCATGTGTTGTACTAGATCTGTATATTCCTGGGATATCATAGTACAGAGAGTAGGCAAGAAACTGTTCTTTGACAAGAGAGACGACTCAGAGTTTGATCTGCTGTCTGTTAGTGAGACTGCTACTGAACCTCCACAGGACGAAGGAAACAGTATAAACACACCCAGAAATCTTGCCCTGGAAGCTACTTTTATCAACCATAACTTCTCCCAGCAAGTATTGAAGCAGGTAACATAATTAGCAATTGCATAAATCAAATATGAAAGCTAGTATATAAAGATATGTAAGCTTTGGAGAATATTCTTCATATTATAGTTACTTGACTTGTTAATCATTAATAATGAAATCCAATAATATGAAATTAATTCAAAGATATGATAGCAAAACAGAATGCTTAAACAGGTTATTGTTAATAATTACTGGAGTTTATTTCAGCTGATTGAATTATTTTGAGAAATCTTAAAACTATTGATGAAGCTTAGTATTTATCTTCTTATTGAAGCAATATTAGAATTTAGATCATACTTGTAGTGTTTTTTTATTTGTTAAGGGAGAAGAAAAATACGAGTTTGACAATCCAAATCCTTTTATACAAACAGATGAAGATGCCAATGTTGCCTCGGTTGGTTATAGGTAGGTTATGTCTATGACTATGTGAACCATACATCCTTGCTGGAAATCACTTTTGCTGCATACATATTTGAAATAAAAACGTATGTTTACAGTTTTCTTGTAATTTCACATTGTTTTCATGTATCTTTGCAGAGTTTTCATGTATTTACATAAATTTTAATTTTACTTTTAACTGTCTTTTTTTAATCGCCACACAGGAAATCACTCACCCATGGAAAGTGTGACATCCTTAACTGCTAACAGTGTCACTGGAACAAGAAAATGTACACAAACTATTCTGCTATAGTCTTATATCTATGCACTTCACTTCTATGAGTAACACGTCTGCCTTAACGGATCAAACTCGTACAATGGTGTTTATTGATTTGGCATTTCTTTTATCAGTAGTTTGTACATTTTCTCTTTGATGTGTACTGCTAAATTATGTCAGTAACAACATACTGGTATTTATCATCAAAGTTATCCGGTGTTTAGGTAAATTACTGATAAAACGAAAAGAGGATATGTTGTTTGTGATACAGACTTTGGCATGGCTT
The DNA here is from genome assembly GCA_944474755.1 of Limnoperna fortunei. Taxonomy (NCBI): domain Eukaryota; kingdom Metazoa; phylum Mollusca; class Bivalvia; order Mytilida; family Modiolidae; genus Limnoperna; species Limnoperna fortunei. Next base: position 92,430,012 of record OX104117.1, read on the forward strand.
AATGCCCTACTGGCTCATCTGATAATTACCATGATCAAGTCAAGTTCAAAAACTCATTCAGCATGTATAGTTTTGCTTCAGCAGAGTTACAACTCCTTGAACAAAAAGGAGTAGTACAAATTCAAGTTGAATTAAACTCGAAAAAATTTTGTTGTTTGTTCACTTTACCATGCATCTTCCATAATTGTGAGGACAGTGTTGTTTTTAAGTCTAACTTTGGTTTTATTTTTTTACAGATATAAGAAATTTAAACTAGGAAATGACATAGAGTTGATATGTCGGTGTGAACATGATGCAGTGATAACTGGGACGTCAGGAGAAGTTCAATTCTGTAATATCAAGACTCTAAATGAATGGGATTCCCGGGTTAGTGTCACACACAGTTTATTGTTGAATTTCAAGCTGAATTTGCTGTGTTTGCAAATTGTTAAAAAGTTTCAGTGGATAATGTTTCTTTTCAATCTAGATTTTTTTAAGACATGTACACGAAAAATAAAAATGTTCCAGCACTGTAGCTTAACTAGGTTTTTCATACATTGTAACTTCCTTAAAAAATGCATGTAAAATGTAGAAAAAAAGGATCAGAAAACCTATGGGTTAAAAAGAAGTGAAGCAGGATAGTGATAAAGTACAGATTTATAAGGCATGCGATTCTAAGGAGAAACCAAAAACAACAAAAACCAAAACTGAGTAACCAGAGCCCAATAACAAACATGGTTCACTCATGTGCTCTGGACAAGTAAGGAGTGACTGCCTCAGGAAAGACACCCATAAAACATTACAGTTAAATTCTGAGTTTAAGTGTGAATTTTTTTTAGCATAATTGAATGCAAAGATGCAGATTTAAATATATTCTATAGAACTTTTTTTTATTGTAGTACTGTGGAGGGGTTGATTGGAGAAGTAAACTGGACACACAACGAGGTGCTGTCCTGGCTACTGAACTGAAAAACAACAGCTGTAAATTGGCTAAGTGGACTGTCTGTTCTATGTTAGCTGGTTCTGACCAAATCAAATTTGGGTAAGTCTAAGGTTTTGGTAAAATAAATTAAAATATGTTAATAATTTAATTTTTCGACCTTTTGATATTATGTTAACTGTCATGGTGAAAACAATATTGCATTAAAAAATAATATCACAGTTGTTTGGTAAAAAATTTTATTTTTATTTTTCATGTCCCCTTCCCCATCATTCCTGAACCATTATTATTTATTTATTTTTCAGATATGTTTCTCGTGCAAGTGTCAGAGATACCTCCAAACATATAATATTAGGTACCCAACAGTTTAAACCAACAGAATTTGCGAACCAGATAAACCTGAATATGGACAATGCCTGGGGTATTCTAAGATGTATTATAGATACCTGTATGAAACTCAAACAAGGAAAATATCTAATAATGAAGGATCCTAATAAGGTAACCATAATTGTCATTATTGCATTGCTCTGAATGGTTACAATTTGTGTATTATAGTGAGATGGTTACTTTACCATTTGATTGCAAACATCGAGGTCAACCCAGGGTACAAATTGATATACAAATTTATATAAGTTAGTTAATAAAAATAAACCAAAACACATTGTCTTCGATAAAACATAGGTTGTGTCCATTATTGGGTAATGAACAGTTGGCTGTTACTTAAGTTTATGCTGGATTACCATGACAATCATTGATCCATAATTTATAATGCTCGATCACTTGGCGTCCATCATTGTCCGTTGTCATCGTCGTAGTTAGCTTTTCTTTGAAAAATTTTCTCCTCCAAAACCACTGAAGGGATTGCTTTGAAACTTTGCACACATCATCAGTAAAATGTCCTCTGCCAAGTTTGCAGAAATCATGGCCTCAGACCAACCAAGATGGCCGCCATGGCTAAAAATAGAACAGGGGGTCAAAATACAGTTTTTGGCTTATAGTTCAAAAAGTATAACAGATACAGGAAAACCAAAGAGACCTTCCTTCTTCAGCATCAAAAGCTTTACAAAACACTATTGGGTCAAAGTTGTATGACGACTCCTTGTAGAAGTTATTGCCCTTTAATTGTGGAAATTGATGATTTTTGCCATTTTTGCCTCAAAATCTTAAAAAATTATTAGAACTAGAGAAAAAGTAAGCATTGCTTAAGTGTTCTGCTCTATGAGGGCTACAAAATTGGCTTTAGAGTCAAGATTGTCTGATTAACCGTTTAAGAGTTATTCCCCTGGAACTGTTTATTTTAATCGGTTTTAAGTGATTTTTTAAAATCTTCTCCTCTGAAACCACTGAAAGTACTGCTTTGAAACTTTGTACACATCATCCATCAAATGTCCTCAACCAAGTTTGCACCAACCATGGCCGCAGATTAACCAACGTGGCCGCCATGGCTAAACAAAAGACGGGGGGAGGGGGAATCAAAATACAATTTTTGGCTTATAGTTCAAAAAGTATAACAGATAATGAAAACCGAAGAGACATGCCTTCATCGGCATCAAAAGCTCTACGAAACACTCCATTGGGTCAAAGTTGTATGATGACCGCTTATAGGAGTTATTGCCCTTTAATTGCCAAAATTGATTATTTATGACATTTTTGCCTCAAAATCTTGAAAATTATTAGAACTAGGGAAAAAGTTAGCATTGCTTAATTGTTCTGCTCTATGAGGGCTACAAAAATGACTTAGGGTTAAGATGTCTGATGAACCGCTTAAGAGTTATTCCCCTTGAACTGTTATTTTTAATCGGAATTATTCCGAATTTGGCTCTAAAAATACACATAAAAAAAATGGACCACGAAATTACGCATTTCCGCCGGTATTACAATTAACTTTCAAATGCTTTTGGTTGTGATTTTGTGACATTGTAAAGGTATTACAATATTGAATAATAAACATGTTCTTATTAATGTTTGTTCATTAAAATGAGCATCAAAAAGATCTTTTATAGTAAAAGACTGTCCAGAAACTCTTTTAATATTGTTCTAAGTTCGGGCATTTTATTGCAAAGTTTCAGATTACGGATCAATGTGCAAAATTACTGAAACAAATAATTAGGATTACTGGGAGTACAGTAAGGGGTAAACACCTCTGTATTGCCCCTTAATTGTCAAAATTGATTATTTTTGACATTTTTGCCTCAAAATCTTGAAAATTATTAGAACTAGAGAAAAAGTTAGCATTGCTTAATTGTTTTGCTCTATGAAGGCTACAAAAATGACTTAGGGTCAAGATTGTCTGATGAACCGTTTAGGAATTATTCTCCTTGAACATTTTTTTTATCAATTTTACTTGATTTTAAAAAATCTTCTCCTCTTTAACACATTAAAGGACTGCTTTGAAACATTGCACACATCATCTTTAGGACGTCCTCTACCAAAATTGTGCAAATCATGACACCTGACTACCTACATAGCTACGTTGGCTTAAAATAGAAAATGGGGGGGGGGGGGGGGGAGGAGGAGTCAAGAGAGTTTTCGTCTGATAGTTAAAAAAGTATAACAGGTACAGCAAATTTGAAGTGAACCTCCCTTCTCCCTCTGAGCATCAAAAGCTCCTCCCTATAGGAGTTATTTCCCTTAAAAGGTCCAAATTAATGACTTTTGCAGAAGTGTTGGGCAATTCCTTATAGCAAACAAAAGCTGGATAAAAAAGGGTTGTTTGGTTCCAGGTTCAGGTAAGCGATACAGGCTCCTGGGAGCCTCTAGTTAATGGTTGAAAAAATTTATGACTGATTTATGAATGTTTTGTTTTATTTACATTGACTCAATTACTGCTGGCTGTTAGATTAAAACAAATCAGGTGTCAAAGGACTTTAAATTGCTGGTATTTGTTAGTAAAATTTTTAAATACCAAATACTGGTAATAGAAATTGCCTCTTTGACAGGATGATCGCTGGTCAATTTTTGAGAGATTTCTGTCAGATTTTCAGAATCCTCTAGATTTTACCATTAAAATAGGGATCATTTTTTTGCCCAGCAACCCCTATTTTCTTTTTATAATAGGGTTTATTGGGTCAGTTAAAGCTAATTTACAAAGTTTTATAAATTTCGTGTTATTTTTTCATAGGTTTTTAGACTAAAACATGTCCAATGCTAAACCTATGAAAAAGTAAGAGAAAGCTTTTTCCCGCCAAATTTTGGATGCTTATTATCTCGAAAAAGAGTTCAGCAACCTATGAATTTTTTAAGCTTATTTTGTACCTTTAACTATGGTCTATTTATCAAATATATAAATTTAGATTCCTTGTTATTTTCAACATGACCAGCGAACATCCTTAAGATAAAGAACACTGTACTGATGTTAGATAAAACAAGGCGTTTTCTCAGATGATTGTCAGACTCTGGCTTTAACGTTATATGTAAAGCCTTTTCATTGTTTTTGTATCTAAGAGTATATCAGCATCTTACTTGATAAAATTTGGCAATGGTCTTATGTTCTATCTAGGTATGCTGAAGTTCTGTTCACTGCAAAATGGTTTGGTATTGTCCAATGTGGCATAAAATGAAGTTAAGCCTTATTCCTTATTATTACATTGACTGTGTTATGACATTGCATCGTTACATGAACAAAAGTCTAGGACAAATTAGGTTGTTTCATAGTGTGTGTAACATTTTTATCTGTTTACAGCCTGTTATAAGAATCTATGATATACCAGATGACACATTTGAGTCTGATGAGGATAATGATGAAGATGATGATGATGACGACGACGATGATGACAGTGATGACGATGATGATGACGACGATAAAGATGAATAAGAGAAGTAAGCTTGTCACAATAAAATGGCAATATTTTTTCCACAACTCCTTAAAAGCAATTGTATAAACACCTGTCTATGATGAACATATTATTCTTAACTTTGTAGTAAATTTTTTTATTTATTGTTATAGAGTTGTGGGACTACGTACATGTAAAAACAGGGGTTTTTTACGTTTTAGACTTTATTAACTCAAAAACACTTTCATCAATTTTCTTATCAGTGCAGATAGAATTATGCATTCATGAAGTGTATAGCTCTTGTCCCTATCTTTAGACTGGAATATCATGCACTCCTAGTGCAGCAGTTTATAATTACTTGCAACTATATCAGTAATTAAAAAATCTGTGCACTGCTTATATGCATCTTACCATTTGCTTGAAACAAGTTTCATTGAAAGAAAAAGTTACTTTTCACTTTGAGCTTTTGACTGGTACCAAAGGCACATTTTCTATGTTGTGGCTATTTTAAAAATAATTGTATGAAGATTGGAAGGCAATATAGTTTTCAAAACCAGCTCAAGTTTTAATGTAGTCTCGTAAAGATGGTTAGTTATTAGGGCCCTACCAATTGTTGACGGTCACCCTATAGTGGTCAGTCCAAAATCCTGTCCTTTCTCTTGCAGATAGGCTTTAGAATGTGGGTAGATAATATCAAGGTGTACCATGGTTGATGTCCTTTGACCTTGAACTTTGACCTCAATCTGATCAGGGCCCACAAAGATGGATACCATCTCACTGATATTTAGATTATACATGTTTTTGGGTACCTTGTTGTAATATGAACACTTTTGCCATTTTGTTAAGTATTACTAAGGTCTTCCGAATCGTGTCAGATAGTACCACCCCCCAGCCCTTATGATTGCACTCACTAAACAAAAAAGAAAAGTCCAGATGAATGATGACATCCCCTGGAGTCTCTGGTTTTCTAAAAGAATTATATCTGGCTTTTTGAAAAACTTAGGAAACGTGTGACTGACATGTTGATTTTTTTTCTTTCAGATTAGAGAGATAAAAAGACAGAAGATAAAACTGGACCTTATCACAAAAAATTAGTGCTAAATAATTTATTGAAAACTATTAGTTTATTACCAGCTAACAAGAAAACAAACATTAATTAATTAATTAATGACGATTGAACAATGCACTGTTTTTGTTATAGAATGGAGAGCAGTATATTTATGAATATTCAGTGGATTGATTAAATGTCACACAAAAAGAAACATGTTAATCTTAACATTTTAACAGTAAACAATAAAATAATGTTTCTACAAATTCTAAATGACCTCTTGAGCCTATCTAATTAAAATTAACTCTTAACATTTTCTCACCCCTTTCCATATATCATACAGTCACTGCTTTGTCCGTCCGTGTATTACATATCGACTTCATACTTGCAGGTTTGTTTGTTAAACTAGGTTTCAACACCATTAAATTAACTACAGTAAACTTTAGTAGTTCCAACTCGGATGGCAATTAACAATATTAATATCATCACTTGTGTGTGGAAGAGCATGTGTATAGTCAAGGTCATTGGTCATCAGAAACCTATAACTATGATGTCAACAATCAGTCTTGCACTAAAATAAAAGTTAGATTACACAACATTGCTCAGCTAATGAGTATTTAAAAGAAGTTAAAATATATGTGTTTGTAAAAAAAATACCTGATTTGTAAAAAAAACCCACTAATTTCTCGAAAGCTCGGTCATTTGAAGGTCACTTTGTTAGAAAATTCTTTTAAATCACTTTAGAAATCATTATGACTTTTGACAATTGCACTTTAATTGATATTAAAAGACAAGCGATTTTGATAAAAACTTTTGCCCAGTAATACAGTGGAAATGTGTTCATTTAATTAGAGCATGGCAAATTCCGAAGTGTGATCAGTCGGTCCTCCGTCTGTTCGTCCTAGCTGCAATAATGTAGCTCCTGTTTTTTTTATACCCCCGCTCGACAGTTTCGGGGGTATATAGTGGTTCGTCCGTCCACATTTGGTTTCCGGATGATAATTCAAACAGTTTACATCTGATTTGAATGAAACTTTGGGATATTGTTATATATCAGGTTGGTAAGAAGCCTATTGATTTTGGGGGAAATCCGTCAAATTTCAAGGTCACAGTCCACGAAAAACGTTGGAAATTTTAACAAAAAGTTGTTTCCGGACAATAACTCAAAGAGTTTACATCTGATTTGAATGAAACTTTGGGATATTGTCATATATCAGGTTGGTAAGAAGCCTATTGATTTTGGGGGAAATACGTCAAATTTCAAGGTCACAGTCCACGAAAAACGTTAGAAATTTTTACAAAAAAGTTGTTTCCGGACAATAACTCAAAAAGTTTGCATTCAATTTGAATGAAACTTTGGGATATTGTTATATATAAGGTTGGTAAGAAGCCTATTGATTTTGGGGGAAATCCGTCAAATTTCAAGGTCACAGTCCACGAAAAACGTTAGAAATTTTTACAAAAAAGTTGTTTCTGGACAATAACTCAAAAAGTTTGCATCCGATTTTAATGAAACTGTAAAATATTGTTATATATTTTGTTGGTAAGAAGCCTATTGATTTTGGTGGAAATCTATCAAATTTCAAGGTCACAGTCCACGAAAAACGTTAGAAATTTTTACAAAATGCGGGGGTATTAGTGATCGCTAGATCGACTTTGTCTAGTTAAATTTTTTTTTATGGATGGAGCTACAAAGAAGTCCCATTACTCATAATGGAGCAGTTGGAAGTGATTCGCATAGGGTGGGGGGGGGGGGGGCGTTTAACACTTTATTCATAATCATGGCCATTGTTGACAAAATTTGAATTTCGGAAGTGCATAATTTAGTAATTTGAGTCGATTTGGTAAAAAAGTGTATTTCCAATAATTTTTCCGGATTCAGTGTATTAGCTGGGATCAAATTTTTGCAGATACCATTCTACAATTCTACACTCCACAATTTCAATTTTGTCAACAATGCCATGAATTTGAAAAAGTGTTAAAATTGTTTAGTTAGACATTATAGAAATGTAGCTGAATGTTTAATAGCGGAAAATATGTATAAATCCTAAATAGATTTTTTTCTCCATTACGAGTAATGGGACCTCTTTGTAGCTCCATCCATAAAAAAGGAGCTACATTATTGTCCAAAATCTTGTCTTTTGAGGTACGTTAATTGTCGATTTGTTTTATTTTCTTGTCCTGAATGTCAGGAACCTACAAATCAACTAGTTATTCTAGTCCCAGCTGAAAATATAACCTGATTGATTGATTCACTTCAAACTTGGTATAATGGTACTTAGTGATGAGTAGAAAAAAAACCAGTATACCGGAAGCAGCTGAGGGTATAATGTGTTTGACAGGTCTGTCCGTTAGTCCTATTCTTGTAAGCGCAACTTCTCTGCAACTACTGATAAGAATTTTATGAAAGTTGTTAGGAATAAAGGACACTATATGTAGTTGTGTATATCAACACGAAATTATGTTATTTATTTTTTTGTAGGAATTTCTCAAAATATTCATGTAAGCTCAACTCCCCTGTAATTGCTGATCAGACTTGTAAAAACTTGATAGAAATGAAGAACATGATATGTAGTTGTACATATCGACAGAAAAATACGACAGGATATTTATTGTACCAGTTTTTCCCATACTGAACTTAAAAATTTCTCAAAAATTTTTTGTAAACGCAAAATGAAAGTTGAACAACACATCAAATTGCAGCTCATCCCATCCCATCATCACAACCTGTTCACATAACATCTGCGATTTCTCAAACATTAACTTAAATCAAGGTAAATTCAATTTCAGCAATTTTTCAGCTAGATCATGTGGTCCATTTTTTATTGGGGAAACTGGATGAATACCCGATTAAAACCCGACATTTCGCAAGAAAACTGGCAATCCTTGTCAATGTTAATAATAGGGTAACCGGACATCTCGGACAGTAGTAATGACCACTCGGCCCGTAGAAAATAAGTCAACTCGGACCGCATTTATTTCTTATACTGTCATTAAAATATTAAAATACGATAGACCTGTTTATAATATTTATCAATATAACGTTATAAATATTTTCTAGTAAATTGAAACAGTTGTACTCGAATGTAAATTATACTGATTTAATTATATAAAGGTTAAAAATGAGAAATGCGACACAATTAGCAACATTAAATCTTAAGAATTCAGAAAACACTCACAATTATCTATGCCATTCGACCACGACAAGAGTCTGAACTTTGTTACTGCTGTAACTACTTCCACGGAACATGTACAAACATTACCCAATACAACTTTAAACAACAGAAGGCTGTTCATCGGGTCCAGTTCTGCTACAATACATGCAAAGTTGGTGACGACACGATACCATACTCTGAAGCTTTTTTTGTGTTTTGTTTTATTTCTGATACAAAGTAAATTTCACGTCAAACAACAAACTTCAGTCTGGTCAACTGCTGTACAGTTAATAAAATAAACGTCAGTTAACAAACAAAAACTTTATTTTTCTATGACAATATAGATTTTTGGACCATAAATTATAGAACAACTCGGACCACAAGGTATACGACAACTCAGACCGTATATGAATAACACGGTCCAACTTGTCCTATTACGATCCGAGTTGTCACGGTACGAGTTGTCCGCGGTCCGAGTTGTCTCGCATTCAATAAGTTTGTGTTAGCAACCCCTGCCAGGTGTAATGCTCGAACCTCTTGACTTCTATGTTGACAGGTTTGCGATGAACTTTTATTTATGATATAGTTTACCATATTTTAGTCATTTTGAGTGTCTCTCAAATTCCTGCTTTGTTAATAAACAATGGTCAAAATAACAAAACCATATGCCTAAATGTTGAACCAATTATCAAGAAATAAAATAAAAGCATTTTGTTGCAGGCAGTCTTTGGTTTTATTGAGAGTTACTGCTTTCTAATGTTTATCTGCATGGTTCAAGATGATTTGCTTCTGCTCAGTTAAGGATAGAAGTTACAAGCAAGATTGCCGATTTTTACAAATACAAAGGTTGTTCTTGACTCAAAATAAGATGTAATCGGAATTATCCATTGTAGTTAAAAACATATATATGAAAATACAGTTGAAAACTGAAAGTGGCCTTAAAACACGCAACCAACAATCGAGTTAATTCATACTTTATCTTTATTTATATATATGCGTCTACTATTAAAGCCCAACACTGTTAGAATTAGATTATATAGGACACTGCAAATCGCTGACTTGGTGAAATAATTTGTTTTTTAATATGTGTCATTGAAGTCCAATATTTCACTTTGAAATGTAGTATCCGGAGAAATAGGTAAAATGACTGCCCGCCATAACCTGAGGATAACTTATCAAATGTTTCACAGCTACTGTATCGCCTTTGTTCAATTCCAAAACTGGATTTGCTGTTGAGGTGGCAGCATGAAGCTTTGGTGCATACACATTCATGAGTTGAGCATCGTTTTTTATAATACACATGTATAAATCATTTCCACTTTGTGACATAATTGTTGTCGAAAACTGATATAGACCGGAAATTGTTGCTGTAAACTTTCCTGTTTTGGTGTCATAACCTCCTCCTCTGTTTAGAATCACATGGTCAAACTTAACTATTTCGCCGGATCCTTTCAGATATACACCAGTACTTAGTGTAACAGAGAAGGCAGGTCTCTCTTTTCCACAACCTGCAAGCAAGAATAATAAATGTAGCAACCAATTTAAATTATGTTCAGCATTCAAGTTACATTATCGATTGAAAGTAAAACAAGTGCAGTAATGTTCACATTTACAAGGTTGCAATTGATCGCAATGCAATAATTTAGTTCAAAAATCATATATCTTTTCACTTGCATTCAATTAATTCCTCAATAAAGTCTCCTGAAGTTTCCAAACAAAAATTTAACCTATGTCATAATTCAAGTTTCTTTGTTACTGTTCCTAAAGAACTAAACATACTTACGTTGATTATCTTTACAAGATTTACAATCCTCAACAATATCTAACAATCTCTTCTCTGAAACAATAACAAAATCAATGTAAAATGGTTTTTTCGTTATATTGTTACGTTCGTGTTCCCTATAAATTTGTATAACACAGTGTGCTTTTCCAACTGTCTAACAAAAACTTTTAAATTGTTTGTGTAGTGCTAACTGAAATCTGACGGAACTACATAGGTATATTTGTTCTCCTTGGTTTTAAACATTAACATGTAATTACTTTTTACAGTGTTTCAAATACACAATCACAAATAAGCAATGTTTGTCGATACCGAACATGCCTACTTACCAAGCCTTGTCATGGCACAAGTTGCATTGTGGGCCTCTAGAACGTTTGCTACCATTAGCAGCAGAATCAGGTTCACGGTAAACATCCTATAGTTTTTTTGTGCATGTGTTTCAGACTGACTGTGCTCGAATTTATACCGATTTTTATTACGTGGTTTTCGTCACGAAACAAAGTAATTATTGTTATTTGTATGTTCATACATGCAACAGAAGTGAAACAAAACACGCAACCATATTCTAAATTTTGAAAACATTATAGATAACTACTCTACATGTCTTGTAGTCGTGCTGTTTATGCATTTAAAATTATGTTGCGTTTAAACATTTAGGTTTCTAGGCCAAATACTTACGTTAAATCAGACAAGAAAAACTGGTACCAGTAGTTTAAACGTTACGCATCATCAAACAAAAATTTTAATACGGTTGTTGGGCTTGGTTACTAAAAACTCCAGTTGTTGCATAATAGGGAAAATGTATGTTAATTGAAACTTAAATGCAAGTTGCGCTCTTTCCCTTCGATGTTATTTCCTGAGTTATCATTTGATTTTGTCTGCTGCTCACCATGGTAAAACTCTGGAACGCCATGACCGCTTAACGAGTCAAATGTAGTAATAGTTTCGTAAATATTGTAGTCCTATTGATATTCGTCTAAGTTACATTAGTTTTGCTGATAGATAGATTTGATAGATTTGCTCACAGTAATATTTGTAATAGCCATAATTACATACCTGTTGGTTACTGCATTAGTTGTGGTGGTTTTTAATAATAAGATACGCTTTCAATATAAGGTGTCTTATATGTGATTGTATTGTAGTAATTGTCTTGGTGTTTGCAGAGATATTTTTGTGGTTTTAGTAATATATATTATTGTGAATAAATCTACACCTGGAAAAAAGTTAAGCACCCCGAATATTTTTTTTTTCGTTTATTATAACATTTAATTTTAATGGTTTTGGTCAGTATTAATTCTTTAATGTATTTACAATGATGTGAGCGTTCAGGTGTGAAATTTTAATCAAGTGCGGTTTGCTGTCACGTCAAGCTAGCTCCCTTCATTACGTCTAAAGTGCACTATTTTGTCGTGCAACATATAGGTATTTAAATCCCGAATTTTTAAGTCCCAAATCATTTAAGCAAGCATGACAAAGAGGCGCATATCAGAAGCACAGAGATGGCAAATCATCAGCGTGCACTCCACTGGCATGCCCTACAAGGCAAAAGGACGTCAGCTTGGATATCATTATACAGTCATTAGTCGTTTGGGCAGATAACAAGCTGCCACGCAAGATGTTATAGACCTTTCTCGATCTGGTCGACCATCTGTGACAACCCAACGTGAAGATAGGAGCCTTGGTAGATTGGTTATGCGAAATCCGTTTGCAGCAAGCACCTGTCTCAAGCAACAATGGTTACCTGGTCGTAATCTGTCAGCCAGAACAGTACGAAACCGTCTTAAAGCTTCAGGATTGAGGTCAAGGGGAGTCATTAAACACCCAATGCTTGATGATCGCCATTACAGGGACAGGTTGTCCTGGTGCAGAGCAACACAAAATTGGAATCTTAGAACCTGGCGACAAATTCTGGTTTTTTTTACCGAATTTTTACTACATGTATATGATAGGCGAACCAGTGTTTGGGGGCATAATTTTACCCGCCAAGAAATATTGATCCAACAGTGCCTTTTGGTGGGGGCTCAGTTAGGGTGTGAGGCTGTATCGCACATGATTGCAAACTGGATCTGGTAACAATCAATATCAACCTTAATAGCGAAAAGTACACCCGGGACGTGCTTACACATGCAGTTATGCCTCATTTTGAAAACCACCTATTAGAGTAAAGACCTGTTTTCATGGATGACAACGCTAGACCTCATCGTTCCAGGGCAGTACGGGCATATCTGGACAGCGAAGCTGTGACCACTCTTCCGTTGCTTACAAAAAGTTCAGACCTCAACCCAACCCAAAAGAGAATCTATGGTTTCAATTGGGTAGGCGATTACAAGCTCTGGAACCTCCTCCACAGAACTTGCAACATTTAGAAGCTCAATTACGCCGGAAATAGCGACAGATAACGCTTCAACAAATTATACGCCTTACTGGCAGTATGCGACGCAGGGTTGCAGCAGTCATTCATGCTAACGGTGGATATGCCCGATATTGACTCTTCGACGGAAAATTATCAATTTGGTGTTTACGATTGACGTTTTCAAGTATGATTGGACAATTAAATAAAAGTTTTGAGCTTTCAGGGACAATACTTTTTAAAGACTACGCGAAAGAGCAAAGACCGTCCAAATTTTGATGAAGTGATATGGAAATAAAATAATAAGTTTAATTTTGTTAAAATAATGTTTCATTGTGCCCAGCAACGCATATTTTTGTTTGGTATACAAATTAAAAACGAATGGCTGTCCAATATTAGTCCAAAGGTGTTCGAATATGTATGACTTGAAAAAACTATGAGGTGCCTAAGTTTTTACCAGGTGTATATTTGTGGTAATAAGTTAATTGTGTTGTGGTTAAAACGACTTTTATGTGATGATAATTCCGCAAAATATTGGAAAATCATTTTAGGAAATAACTTGACCTAAACATGATAAAAAACGCCTGATATTTGCGAAGAGTTTTGTCTGGGCACCTTAAAATACAATTACTGCTGACAATTAATGCACACTTTCACATATGGCTCGAGAATAACGCATGTGTGTGCTTAGGGACAAACCACTATATTTAGAATGGGCTTGGGGACAGTCGCGTTAACTGTGGATAGTAAATAATTTTTACAAGAAACTACTAGTATAAATAAACTAAATATTTTGGTTTATTCGCCCCGCGATTTTTTGTGTTTTTCAATGTGTGACACAGTACAACTTGGAAAGGAGATCTGTAAAATACAAAATCGTGCTCGAATATTGCAGAAATAAAGAAAATGCCCCTCCCCCAAATAAATTATATCTAAAAATCGGCTAATCTCTTGTATCTGCACACTAAACAATATAACACATATTGACCAGTGTAAATTCCGGTACTCGGTCACTAAGTAATTACGTATTACTAGTAACAAAGACGCAATTTTGTCATTTTAAATGTCTCTGCAGTTCTAAAACTACATTCAAATTATTGGGTTTCGATTCTGTAATATCTCTCTAATAGAAGCCCGAATGAATCGGGTAAATGTCATATTTGAAGCTGAATTTGTAGTATTTTATGGTAGTTGTTACTTATTGTGACGAGTTTCATTTGCATCTCTGCACATGAACGTATATTTAAGGACATGCTTGCGCAAATAAGAAATAATAAAACTGTTATAGCTTATTTTCATCTTAAAATGTTTTCCGTAGGTGCTATCTCCTCTTAACAGCGGTCATAAAAACCAAACTTTCTAATTAAAAGAACATGTTACGATAAAAGAGATGATTAATTAATTATAAAATAACTCGCTGTTCCATTAAAACACCATAGGCATAGACAATTAATTTTCTGCTATTAGTGGGTATTTTCATAAATGGTAGGCCTGGAGGTGCAGTAGCCTAATTTGTCTAATTGTTGACTTTACTTTTGAGTACTTAATTATAACAATGATACAAAGCAAAATTAGTAGGTATGAAATTATGTTCACTTGTTAAAGGATGGTAAAATTAGGCTTTCCCTTCTTGTAATATGTTTGTCCTTCAATTGTAACAGTTGTCTTAAACGTTCAAGTTGTCGTTCTCAAACCCTGAATTTATATAAGTTTTAAATATTCATTATTATTTATTTAAATATACATGTGTAAAATTTGTCATATCTACATTTAATACAAATTTCGTTTTTCAATTTGTCAGCATAATGTTACAATGAAATTGTCGTCGTTCTACCTTTTAATATTCTGAGGAAAAAAATTATTTTGAATAACAGAAGCAGTAAATTGCGTAGTTCTTTCATAGAGCGCCTTAATTGTATTTCTAAAACTAGAAAACCTGTGACCAATGATCACTAATTGATACCCCATGCTTTCCAATTTTCAAAACATCCCAAATATATATCTGATAACAATGTTACATATCAGGTACACAATGGCACCATGTGGCAAATATTATGTGAAAGGTTTATCAAATTTCATTCAGTGGTGAAGATGGAGTTGCGGATATGGAGTACTCACTTATGTCATGTTTTGCTATGGGAGACCCTACATATCATTCCGATAAAAATGTTAAATATCAGGTGCACAATGACTCTGTTTGTTTGATGGTGTTAAAATCCAATTTCATCAATATTTCAGCTATATCATGGCGTCCAGTTTTTATTGGGAAGGAAGCTGGAGTACCCGGAGAAAACCCCCGACCTGCGGTAGGAAAACTGGCAATCCTTGTCATTTAAGATTGGAGTCGAGTACACCCTGCCTGCAGTGAGAATCGAACCAGCAATCTCAGTGTGGACAGATCAATAGTAGACGATCTACCTTGACCACTCGGCCGCCGAGGTCCCCGACAAAGATTCTGTGTTAGGTTCATCAAATTACATTCAGTGGTGTTGGAGTTTCGCATATGAGAAAGTGTAACGGACGGACACAATCACTATATACTACCCCCCCCCCGAAAATTTATACCACCCAGGACAGTGTTCCTTTGCAATAGTAGCTTGTCCATTCTTGTATTTAAATGCTGAATGTCACAATTTCAAAACCATTGACCATTAAGTAAAATTGTCGAGTATTATGCATAAAAATTATGTAAATATGAAGCCATTGGAAGAATCATCACTCCGTGGTCACACAGAAAGTCATGTCAGTCCCTCAGTTAAAGAAAGGGGACCATATGGCAGGAAGTATATTTTGGTAGTTCTCAAGTCATTGTCGGTAATCACTATACACACTCCTCTGGATACTACCTTGTGGAACAAATTTACAATACTGATTTATATGCAGTAAATGTATTTAGCATCTTTTATCGACAAGTTAATTAGTTGTTGCTGAATTAAACGTGCATTTACTAAATCAGTTATTTGTCGATGATAGCAGTGCTAATAAGGTACGCAAAGTGCTAAATAATACAATGCTATTATATTTAAACGAGTTTATGCAAAATACATGTAAAGGGCTGCTCCACAATTTTACATAATTGTAGTTTAAGATCTAATATAGCCATGCACTGGGTGCTGTAAATATTCCTGAGATATTCCATAACCTTTTCCTATGTTTAGAGTCAAGCGATTGCATTCAACTCTTGTGCCGGTTTCAGTAAGGTTGTAGCTGCATTGAGTGTCGCAGAGGAGGTCGGTGTCTATCTCAAAGTATACAAGCTGCCATACATATCAAACATATAAATGATTGTTTTTATACATGAAACACTGTCTCCATGGATTATATGCGTCGACATATGAAATTGTTAGAATTTTTAAATTAAACTAAAACATTCTTTTAATTGCCTATTTTACAGATTTATCATGAACACCGAGGACAGAAAAACATAATTGCACTATTATATTAGAAGAAGGTAAGTGAGATTTAATGCATCAAATAGCATTAATATACGAATGGCATTGTCACCCAACCCCAAAAGGAAGGTCATAATGCATCCATATAGCCTACATGAACATGTTCTTAATACAACATGTATTTAAGAGTAACCTTGTCCGACAACTTTCCCATGAGCATTGGAGATGGAGTTAAATTATAAAGTCACATGTGCGATCCAAATTTTAGTATTACTGCACAATTTCTTTACGATAAAGGTGTGTCTTTTTAAATGCCCAAAGCATAAAGTTGGAAGTAATTCTAATGTAGACTCAGTGACAAAAGGCAACACATGCTGTATAAAATTAAAATCTGATGAACATCAAGAGTGACATGTGGTGGTGACAATTCTACCAACATGGAATAACTAAAGCTTTCTATAAAAACAAGGACGATGCCCACTACAGGAGTAAATATGCTTAAGCACAATGTTGTTATGCAGGTTTGCTTCAGACTGCCTTTGATGCTTTTTTGGTTTATGACGTTTTAACAAAGTAATTCATAACAGAAGGCAACAACTGGAAAAGCTAGCATTACCATTGTTTGAGAAACAATTTTGATTTAGTACTTAATATGTCTTGTTGTCATGCTTTTAACATTTTAAAATAATGCTATACTGTGCGTCTGTCGGTCCATCTTGTCAATATTGCCTGTTTCGAGATTTTACCGTTTTGTGTGATTTATTCTTCTTACACTTACATATATCTTTGCATACTTGTTTGTAATGTACTGCTGTTTTTATCCATTAATAGCAATGTGCTAATGTATATGTTTACTGAATGATGAAGTTTTCAGTATTAATGAATTTATTGAGTACGTAAGTTTTACATGCTTCCTCATTATATTGTCATTTTGTTGTTTTATGAATAAACATTCATGTACCCTATGGCTATAAGCGTAACTCATAGTATATTTGACGTTAAAACGTGTCATGTTAGTGAAACTACCAAAAAAGAGTGCTTCAGTCAAAGAAAACGTTTCGCGGTTGCAAAAATATGGATCTATTAAACGCATCGATGACATAATCTTATAGAATAAATGTCCGTGAATAAGTAGAACACCTACAATCATGTTGTCAGTGCAGATTTCCAAAGCGAACTCAACATCAAAGGTAGGGGGGTTGGAATTGTTTACTTTTGCGTTGAACTCCTTCGCTCACTTCGTTCGCGACAATACTTTTTTCGTTTTCTTGCCATATTTTGGGGCCAAATTCCAGTGCTTGGATTTTTTACTTATTCCATATTGTACCTTTTTACTACGAAAATCCATCAGAAAAAAATTTATCCACAATAATCTGTCCATTTTTAATAGTGTGCCTCAGCTGTTTACATGTCAAAAATCGTCCTCAACGTTTGCTCAGGGGTATTATTGTATGTTTACAAAAGTTTGTCTGCTTTCATAGCATTGTATTAGGACAAACCACAGGACTTTTCCCACCTCAACCGCAACAGTACCGGAAAAGTATAAAACGGATAACAATTGCCTGCTCCAATTTAGGTCAAAATTTAATATAGAAAATCGAACTATTAAAATTAAAAAAAGACGCCGAATTTTAAAATGCTGATAATATGTGGAAAATAATTGTTGATTTAAATTTGCACCTCTTTTTATCTACAAAAATACTAATAAGCTCGACTCTATGCAGTAATGTTTTATTTGTCACTCAAAAATCCTCTGCCAAGGTACGCTAATTCTTACTATAGACAGCTTTTGCAAGAATTTGACAATAACAAACAGAAATGGCTGCCAGACAAGTGAAATCAAGAAATCACAAGTCGGACAATTAAAAAAGCCAATACGCAAATTTCATAAACAATTGGAAGAATATTTTCTTGACAATGCAAGTTTGGTCAATAGTTTTCAGAATTTATTATCCATAATCTTTTTTTCATTAATGCTGATAATAATGTCAACACATCTTAGAACTGGTTTGAAACTAACCATAATTACAGGCTGCAAGGGGATCAGTACAAACCTTATTCATGAGCAAGTATAATCTTGAATGAATTGAGCTTGGTATTTTGGGCTTTGTTTTTTTTCTTCTGATATGGGTGTAACAATACCTGTACCAGGATACCTTGGTCATTGTCCAAAACATAGGATGTTGATATTTTTACTCTAAAGAACTTCGCGGACCTCATGGTTATTTACTCTACTGTAAAAATGTTGTCTACACATTAGTTACATGATTGTATACTGCTGTTTATATGCAGATTAACCTGTTGCAAAAAATATTCATTGCCAAATTAACAAGCATTACATTGTGAATGAAACTTATGGAAACTTTTTTTTATTAATCAATTGTTTAGACCTGTACACTGTCAATGCTTCATTGAAGTTTAGAGTTCTTTTTCGTGTAATTTAGAATGTCCATCAATTGAAGGATCACAAAAGTAAATGAAGTGACACATCAATACACCTGTAGGTCATTACATCCACACACCTCCTCTGTAATACACAATGCTAGTACACAACTATCCACTTATTAATTATTAATATCTAGGGCATTTTGAATTATATGAATAATTTATTGCAAGCATATTATATTTCATTACATCAAACAATTCAACATGCATCATTTGAAGTTGAGTTACTAGTATATTGAGCTTTGTTGTATGTCTTTTCAGGTTTCAGACTGGACGAGCAACATACCAAGATAAAACTTCATACAAAAATCCAGCATGCATACATTAATATTGCACCTAAGGCTTAAGCATGGAAAATTGATATTAGCAAGCCAAAATTGCAGTTATGTTTGTGTCCCTTCCAAACTTCTTCTTCCTGTCCTAAAAAAGTTGACCCCAATAACTGAAACTTTTATGAACAGAGTTTTTTAACAATGGTTAAAGGTTCATTTTATCCAAAACAGTTATTAAATACATTTATAGAAGTAAATGCAAAGTAATAACAATTGTCTATTTGTGTTCATTGAAACTACTGAAAAATAAAAATTGCATGCTTGACATGCAAGACACAAATATTTGAATATTTCTGTTAGATTGTATGTGATGTCTTATATCATTGTAATTGTAATTATTTAAATCTCATACTAGGAAAATATAGTTCTGCATTTGGAGGTATGGGCAGTCAGTCTGCTTATTTTCATCAAGATGATGAGAACAGCTTCCAACTTGTTGATACAGCTAGGGTGCAGAAACTGTTTATCACAGAGGAAAAAGGGTCTTTCAGCAGGTAAAAGCTTATGGATTTGGACAATGTTGTAAAATTCTACTCGATTTTCTGTTTTTGTTTAGCACACTGTACAAGGTTTTGCATTTTGGTATTGTACACACCCCTTTCTAACACTGGCTTAAAACAATGCCATTTGCCTTTCACACTAAAAGGTAGGTATCAGCTTACGTTTTAAGTCATTTTTAATAATAAAACTTTAATTTTGTTAAATTCCATATTATTTATATCATTAATTAAAGCATTATTTATTTTTGGTGTAAACAATTAAAGATTTAAAAAAAACCAAATATAAGCCTTAAATAGCTGACTGCAAGACAACTATCAACAGGTTGGGAAAAAACTGAGTTCATAGTTATGTATAATATGCATTCTTCCTTCTCAAATAAGGAAAAAAGACTGATAAATTTTTCACTATGTATTTTGAAATCACTTTAAAATGACGTTCATACACAACCAGATTTATGTGTAGATGTGTTTATGTTTAACACTACTGCAAATTGTGTGTAAATTTCCATTTATTTTGCAACTTACGTGTTTTCAGAATAAACAAAGAAGAGAGGGAGAGAAGACAACAACAAGCCCAGGCCAGCATGCAGGTTTTATCTGAGACTCAGAAGAGCAGAGAGAGGTATCAAAAGCATTTACATACATATACATGTATCTCATTTTACTTGTTACTTTTTTGCTTCCCATCCACCATTACGCTTACAGACCACAGGCTGGGTAGCTTAGAACCTAGAGACTATGTGTTGTACACATGATCTGCATGTCTTGATGCAAAAGTTGATATATTAGTGCTAGCATTACTAATAAGCCATGCAGATGAGATAGATTGTTCCAAAGCAAACATTGCATAGAATGCATAACACAAAGGTTGCGTTTCCTCTTTTATATTGCTAAACATTTTTTTTAAATCAGTTGGAAACACAGTTGAGAAATGTACAGTAAATTATTAGTTATGTACTTTGTAGATATGATACAACTATCTGCTTTTTGGAAAATATTCTGTGCAATAATTCTTAAATCATTAAGAGTTGAGTGTATCAAATCAGCTAAGAGGACATGAAAAAAATACATGTTGGCATCAGAATGCCATTGATATGTAGGAGAAAATCAGGAGAATTTTAACTATTAATTATTTGGTTTCAGATGTGAATACATAAATTTTCTCCCCACTTTACCAGAATATAACTAGGTTTTCACCCCAACAGATGTTATTTATTAGAAGGCAGTAAGAATAAAATTAATAAAAAATTGTTTTTTCAAACATTATATATTAGTTTAAAATTGGTAGAAACAATTTAGAAAGCAGCAGGAAAATCGTCAAAAGGTAAAGGTCTTGATAAAGTGGTTTATTGTGGATTCAAGGGATACTAATTTTTTGTGGATTTTATGGGAAAAGGCAAACCTCCATACAATATACTTTTTCACTGTTCCTTTTTTATGTTGCAGATGGTAAAAAATTATCACATTAGGTATCATTGAAATCACAGTTTTTGTCTCAAACCATGAAATTTCCTTCAGATGTAGGATGTTCACTTGGAACCCTTTCTTGGATACTCCCGCTTGGATTTCAAGACCAATTATCTCCCCTTAATGATATCCGAGGTCAATAAAAATCCTTCATGCACATATAATGTACTTCCTTTATGCTAAGTTTAATTAAATTTTATTAAGCGGTTTAGGAGGAGTTGCGCTTACAAGGGATGTGGAAAGACGGACAGACAGGGTGATTCCTATATACCCCCACCCCCACAAACAAGTTTGCGGGGGTATACTTATAAATGCTCTACCCTTGAGATTGATGAGTTTACTGTTTCTGTATTTATTGATTTGTAGGCCACAATAAAACAGAGAGATGACTCTGTCCAATTCACATGGTTTCTGTATTTATTGATTTGTAGGCCCCAATAAAGCATAGAGATGCCCCTATCTAAATCTAAGAGATGCCTCTGTCCCAGTCAAAGATGATTGGGTTGAGGTAGAAGACATGGATTTCCCTCGTCTAACGAAACTGAGTTTACCAACATTAGATGAACCAGAAGATTTGTAAGTGTTATTTCAGGAACAATACTAGCTCATACTTCAAAGAAAGTCATTTAAGATCACGGCTGTCCATGTTTTGTTATTGTTATGTACAAATATTTAAGCCTGAACTTAACTTTATGCAACTTTTAAAAATATATTAATTCATGAGGATGATTTAGTGCAAACTACAGTTACCTATGAAGTATGAACTGGAAAGTGTCTGGGTTGTCCGACATTTCATTTTAAATATACCACCTTAAATCATGTTTATCTTGCCCAAAGGAATGATTTGAACAGTTAATTTGCAAACTTTATCACATGATTGTGAATTGACTACACATTTTTTATGTACAAAACAAGTACTAACAAACATTTTGGAGATGTTGGTCATCTACCTAAGCCCAGGTAACATTGATTGGTAAAGTTTGAACATTAAAAAATATGCACATGAAAATGATTTCCAGTAACGTAAGTACATTGTATAAATATCATTGCAGGGTGAAATGTGGAAAAATGGAGTACTATGATAAAACATATGATCGTGTTACCACCAAAAATGAAAACAAGTTGAAGCGTATTGATAGAATCATCCATAAAATCACAACAACAGATGACCCTATTATACGACAGGTAAGAATTTTCACTAAATACAAATTATTTCCCACACAAAGCAATTTGTGAATTACACATAGTTTTAGGTTTATTTATAGATGTACATACAAACGCGGTTCTGATGTATTAGATCAGCAGTCATCACAAAGAATGTTAGTCTAATGGACAAAAACGGATAACATTATTACATGTCCAACAAAGACTTATTTCATGCTAGTCCAGAAATTCAGCTCTGTTCAACTGTAAGGACCATAACTTATGCTACAATTTGTGGCCGTACTGGAATACTTGCATTGTGCTAACAACTTTTGCAGTCCAGAAACAATGGTGTGGTCCAGGTTTTAAACTTTGTGAAGATTGATTGATTGATTGGATGTTTGCTTTACGTCCAAGCGAGCAGTATTTCAGCTATATTCAGCACTAGAACATGTTGACAAACAATTAATCAGTTAAACAGGAAAGGGGTGGGATGTGACACACCAACACAATTTAGAATGCCACTGGGAAAAGTATGGAGTTTTGGGTAGGAGCGAACAATTTTGTAGTTGCCAT
>OX104117.1:92457891-92515800 GCA_944474755.1 Limnoperna fortunei
GGGTATCGCTTTGTGAGCGTGCTGACAGTCCACACTTGTTTATAAATTGTTTAGAGATTAGATTTTTACTATGAATAGAACATTATAGCTTTTAGGCTATTTTCAAAAAATTATCGTTTATGCTCTATTAAAATTTAACTTCAACTGGTCAGAGAACTAAGTTGCACCAACTTAAGATTTGTTATTTCCACTGTTGACGTATTGTGTTCCCATACATGCTATATGGCCAAAGCGATAATTTATAACTTTGGTACATGTTATCGTCAAGTGTGTCCAAGGACGATCGAAAATTGGTTGCACGAGTTCAAGCAAGGCCTCTGCTTACTTAATTCGCTCGACTTCCTTAATTTGCTCGCAACTTGCACATATCGCCAACATAAACTGCAGGTTGAATGCATTTACACAAAATCACCTTTCAGTGAAGATAAGTGTTTTTCGCTGAGGAGTAATGTTTCTCATTGATCTTAATTTACCAGATTCCCATGGTGATTAAAATGGGTGTGAAGTCCCAGCAGGAGAAGAAATACTACCCTGTCTGTAAATTTTCTCTGAATTCAGACCGGGATAACTCGAACACCGTAGGTTGGCCCAAGTATTCATGATATAGGTTAATGACCTACTGAATTCCCCTTTTAATTTATCCGAGGCACATGGTGATTGAAAAGGTGTGAAGTTCTAGCACGGGAATAAATGTCATTATATCAGTCATTTTTCACTTAATTTGTAACCCGGATAACTCGAACACCAGAAGTTGGCCCAAGTATTTATTATATAGGTTAATGATATACTGAACTCCCCTCTTAATTTACCCAAAGCCCATGGCGATTGAAAGGGGTGCGAAATCTCAGCAGGAGAAGTGATTTTACCTAATCAGTCATTTTTCACTTAATTCAGTCCTGGATAACTCGAACACCGAAGTTGGCCTAAGTATTAATGATATAGGTTAATGACCTACTGAACTCCCCTCTTAATTTACCCAAAGTCTATGACGATTGAAAGGGGGTGAAATCCCAGCAGGAGAAGAGATTTTACGTTATCGGTCATTTTTCACTTAAATCAGTCCCGGATAACTCAACATGAAGTTGGCCCAAGTATTCATGATATAGGTTAATTTAATACCTACTATATTCCACGTTTAATTTACCCGAGACTCATGGCGATTGAAAGGTGTTTGAAGTTCTAGCACGGGAATAAGTGTCACCATATCAGTCATTTTTCACTTAATTTGTAACAAGCTAACTCGAACACCGGAAGTTGGCCTAAGTATTCATGACATAGGTTAATGACCTACTGAATTCCACTCTAATTTTTTTCCATAGGCTATGGCGATTGAAAGGGTGCGAAGTCCACGCAGGAGAAGAGATTTCACATTATAAGTCATTTTTCACTTAATTCAGACCCGGCTAACTCGAAAACAGGAGGTTGGCCAAAGTCAATATATGTTGAATACCTACAAAACTCTCCTCTTAATTTACAGTAGGTCTATGGGATTGATAGGGGTGTGAAGTCCTAGCTCGTGAATGAATGTCATTATATTAGTCATTTTCACTTAATTTGTGACCGGCTAATTCGAACGCCTGAAGTTGGGCCAAGTATTCATGTATAGGTTAATGACCTACTGAACTCCCTCTTGTTTTACCTTTAGCTCATGGTGATTGAAAGGGATTCAAAGACCCAGCAGGAGAAGAGATTTTACTTTATGAGCCATTTTTCACTTAATTCAGACCTGAATAACTCGAACACCGGAAGTTGGCCCCAGTATTCACAATATATTTTAAGTACCTACTATGCACTACTCTTAATTTACCGTACGCCTATATCGATTGAAAATGGTGTGAAGTCCTAGCACGTGAATAAATGTCATTATATTACTCATTTTTCATTTAATTTCTAACCGGCTTACTCAAACACCGGAAATTGTCCCAAGTATTCACGATATAATGACCTGCTGAACTCCCCTTTTATTTTACCCTAAGAAAATGGCACTTGAAATGGGTGCGAAGTCCAAGGTATTATGATATTGGCCAAGAACCCACTAGACTATCTCTTTTTTACCTTAGACCTATTGCGATTAAAAAGGATAGAGAGTCTCAGCGCCATATCATTATTTTTTTATCTCATTTTGGACCTGCTTAACCCGAAGACCTGAAGTTCCCCCAACTACTCAACATATAGTTTGAGAACTGAGTAGACCCACTTTTATTTTTACCCTAGGGCAATTACGATTGAGTTCCCACATAAGGACGCTATTTTTCATATCAGTCATGTTTCACTAAATTAGGTCCCGGATAACTCAAACATCAAATTTTGGCCAAACCAGATGGGTTAATGACCACTGTTCAATATTATCAATATTATTTTCTAATATCCCTAAACTAAATGTCTAATTGTCCTATGAAAACATACTGTAACAGACGTAAATTGAATTGTTAAATTCTGAAGCTGATAAAGTTAAGTTTTTACGATTTTACTTGTTTTTACTATAGAAAAATCAATTGGTTAAGATATGTAAAATGCAAAAAGGGAATAGCATCATAGAAATTAACCCAGCCGTGTGTATGTAAAATCTTCCAATGAGGCAAACATTTATATAATCCCTGACTTCTGAAAGTGTTTTTACACCTCTAATAACTTTAATTATAAAAAAATCGCAAATGTCTTAAATGGCCGGGATGTAAATCCAAGTGCCTTAATAAAAAGGGAATGGTTTACAATTTGCTGGAAGAAGGTTTTAGGTCTATGTAAAAAAAAATGGACTAGTTGATTACACAATGTAGGTACCGTCTTCTGCTACTGTTCTGAAAATGAGTACGTTCCCTTGTCTGGAAAATTAGGAAAATTTCCTGGAACAATTCCATAATAGCAGGTGCACAACTTCAATACATGTGGGGGCCTCGGTGGCAAAGTAGTTCGTCTACTATTGATCACGTGGTCTGTCAACACTGAGATTGCGGGTTCGATTCTCACTGCAGGCAGGGTGTACTCGACTACAATCTTAATTGACAAAGTGCAGTTAAATAATCAAAACCAATAAATCGCCATGCGATGATAAAATTAGAAATGAATATTTCAGTACGACACTATAGACCTATTAAGTTGTTTCCATGTCTTGGGAAAGGTTTTACTTGAACTATTCTTAATGACAGGTTGGGATCTTTTGCAGACAATTTTAGTATTTTACTAGAAAACCAGACAGGTTTCCGGCAAGGTTACTCAACGACAGATAATATTTTTCCTGTATACTTTCTATTTAAATTAATGGCTATAAGAACGGAAAAGTTGTATTGTGTATTTGTGTATTTTGAAAAAGCCTTCGACTCTGTAAACAGACATTATTGATTTCATAAATTAATTTTAAATGTCAATGGTAGATTTTTAAGAATTATTAAACAAATTGTATTAGGATGCAAAGTCCAGAATTGTACATGAAATATCTGTAATATTTCCATGGAAAAATGGTTTAAGACAAGGAGAAAATCTGTCTCCCTTGCCCTTTTCCTTATTTTTAAACGAAGAAAACAAAATATTACTGGCTTACAATCAATCTCTGAAGATGTAAAAACTGAATTAGACAATTACATCAAAATATTTTTACTTATGTATGCAGATATGATTTTATTAGAAGAATAAAGCCAGGACCTACACAATCATTTAAATGAATTAAGTGAATGCTGCCAATCGTGAAACTTAAAAATTAATATGGACAAAAGTAAGGCTTTTTTTTAAAGTTGATAATGAGGATAAGAAACAGCAAAAAAAATGTGAGTATTTGAGTCTATAAATTTGGTTTAGCAATGTTTAGTGTAACTGAGAAGTGTAGAATAAATTTGTACGTTTAAAGTTTAAATTAATTCCAACCGCTTGACTGATGTTCATATTTTAAATCTCTGTTTGCAGTATATTAAATTCTAAACTTTTGTTTTAGAACATAGAATATATATTCTTAAACATATTTTCATGAATTTTCTGAAAATTATATACATTTGCGAATTATAATTATACTGGGTTGATTTGATAAAATATAATAAGAAAATATTTCTTCTGAAACCTCATATCCAATTTGAATCAAACGTGGTATGGTTGATTTCTGATTGGTAATCTTTCATAGTAGAGTACACCCTGCCTGCAGTGAGAATCGATCCCACAATCTCAGTGATGACAGACCACGTGATCGATAGTAGACGAACTACCTTAACCCCTCGGTCACCGAGGCCCTTCAAAATAACATGGACTAAAGTACAATACAACCTACTTTGCCTAAATCTGAATCCGCCATTTTTTATACAATGATCACATTTAAGCTCACAATATTTTTGTGTCATTGTATCTTTAGTTGAATATATAAACACGAGACTTTTGTTTGAAAGAGGTGTTTGTACTATCAAAAAACGTACTTTATTGAAAAAGTGTGGAGTAAAATCCCAATTAAGTAGTATTTCCGTATAATAAAATTTTAAACAATAAATATGCAGTAGTATATTTTGAAGCTTCGTCACTTTTGATAGAAAACGTTGGCACGTATATAGCTTTCATAATCAAAGGGCTCAATTCACATGTATTTTATTCTGTTCAATGGGCCAATATACATGGCAGTAATTAGCTTATTCTCGCCACTAAACAGCTGATTTACATGTTATTAGACGCAATCACTCACAGTGAACAAAAAACAAAAGTAATTGACAATTTTATTGAAGTTTACTTAATTATCATAAATCATCATAATCATTCGGAAATGTAGTATCCTGATTAATGTGAGTAGTTATGGCCGAAAATATCTTGAGCGCCATCAACAAGATGCTTTACAGCCACCGTGTCTCCTTTCTTGAACTCGAGAATTGGAATGGCGGTCTCGGTGGAACCCTGGATTGGTGCCCCATAGAAGTTCATGATGTTCTCATTGTTTTAGCAATAAATGCGTGTAAATCCTTTCCGTTATTTGACATTACTGTTGCTGAGATCTGATACAAACCGGAAATGGGTGCTGTAAATATTCCTGTTTTGGGGTCATAACCTTCCCCTCGGTTTAGAATCACACGGTCAAACCTTATTATTGTGCCGGTTCCAGAGAGAGTTACAGGACCGGTACTGAGTGTCGCAAAAGGCAGGTCTTTCCTTTTCACGATCTGTAAACAAGACTTGTATATAAATGTAAATTACAGTGTTCGATGTTTTAAGTTTTGTCAGTGTAATTTTTAGCATGTAGAAAGCAAACTCATTATTGACTTATGAGATTGTCTCCTTTATTTATATATAACATTTCACTCCGCTTAACCTTTTGTGGTATTAAATAGTGTTCTCTCGTGATCATGTTCTTAAAGCAAAACATTACATACCTTGCTTATCTTTATACGATTTACACGACTTGCAGTCCACAACCATATCTAACAACCTTTCCTCTGCAAATAATAAAGCAGTATTGGAAAGAACAGTGTCTCACAAAAACACACGTGTTGGAACATAGATTTGTACTTACAAAAATTTTTACACTGCACGAAAATCACAATCGTTCCCAACGTTTATGTTAGCCTAGAGATTATTATATTTAATTATACATTTAATACATTCAATAACAGATCTCACATAATACACAGTAAATTAACATATTCAATGCGTTTTTGTCATATGTATCTGTCGCCAATTCTAAACATGGTTTCAGTGATTAGTTTTTTCTTCTAGCAATTACCCTTTAAAGACAAACACTTCAATAGTACATGCACAACTACGTACACCATGCAAATTATTATTTGCAGAGGAAAGGTTGACCACTTCAATAGTACATGCACAACTACGTACACCATGCAAATTGTTTGTAAAATGGCGCGTGTTTGCTCTTAATTAACATGTTTTGCTATGTCATCTTCATACGATTTGAAGAACAATTTTGAGAGTTTCGGCATTCAGAACCGTTTTCAACGGTCACAAACATTAACAGATGCTAATTTATTGTTGTTTGTTTCTTGTCAACGCAATGATAATTGAATAATGTATAAGTTGATTACCAATAAATTCATTCACAAAATTGAGTGTTATCCGAAATCAACCCCGCTATTTAAACTGACCACTTACCAAGCTTTGTCATAGGACTGCTAACAGTTTCTTCCTCTAGGACATTCACAACAGCAGATAACAGAACCAAATTCACAATAAACTTCATTTTGTTGTTTTTCAGGTGTGTTGAAGATTGCCGTTGATGCCTTATTTACTGTTTCAGATCGTTTGCCTATTTACTGGTTTATCACGATGTATTTGTCACGCAACAAAGTAATTATTATCATTGATATGTAATTTTATATTCATAAAATAATGCAATAGAATAGGAAAGTTAAAACGCAATGAAAATTATGGAAAGCCTTAGGGGACATGTAAACAAAAATTAAGTTGTAAGCATTATATATTAAGCTGTGCGCATAATATTAAATCGTGAGCATGACATAATAAATTGTACCGACGAAATGTTATTTGATGTGCACAAAATATAAAATACTTCATGCGTACGAAATAACAATCTATGCGCACGAAATACTTAGTTTTGCGCACGAAATAATGAAATTTTGCGCACGAATAAATAAGTCGCGCGCACGAAATATTAAATCGTGCACCAGATACTATGTGGTGTAAACGATATATTTCAGTTGGTTAATCTGCATACACTTTCAAATGGTTGATGTTCCTTATTTAATAAAATGCAACTTTAACTTTACAAAAGGAATCCATATTTTAAGATATTTTTATATAAAATGGATAAAATACTAATGACTATAGAGGCTTCTAGAACCATTGCCAGTTAGCCATGTTTAGTATTTCACCCCTTATTTGCAGATTTGGTTATAATTGGCCAAGTTGTTACACAACGATCAGTTTCAGTTGAGTTTCCATGTTGCCACCACCATGGTCCCCGCTTAACATCATATGAGGTCTTCTAGTCTCCGTTTCACAAACATAAGTGCGAGTATGATTTGTTTGAAATATTGTCTGTCTCCTCATTCCTATTTTTGCGGTCATCTGATATCTTGGGTTAAATTGAAGTGGTACAAATGTTAGTGAAACAAGGACCTTGTTATCAATCCTACGAAATTGCATAACAATAAGCCTTAGTCTTGAATTGCGACCTATCAAAATTATTCAGATGACAATGTTTATCATCTGATCAAGCAGCAAAAATGAAAGTTTACAGAGGTCATCCTATGAATACCTGAACCAAAGGCTAAATTGAGCTTTTTCCGATCTAAGCTTGCTTGTCAGCGTCATTGTTGTCAAGACATTACATCTTTTACAGAACCATTGGGTCAATTTTAATCTCACTTATACTTGGGTAAAGAAGATTCGATAAAGGGTCATTCCTCTTTAAAAGGGAGATACATAACTGCTAAAATGTGAATGTGAATATGAATATTTACATTTTAAAATCTTCCCTGCCACGTTTTGTTAATTTCTATCAAACTTGGCACATAGTATTCTTTGTGAAAGGAGTTTTAGTTTGTTAAACTGAAGGGCTATGTCGTCTTAAAAAACTTTATGATACCCTTAATAATTATTTACACAGCAAAGTAACAATAATTCGTGGTTTATTGTTTCGATTTTCATAATTAGCTGACATTTTGATGCGACTTGCAATTTTTACTTACTTCTACGCCATGAGAGATAGCTCTCATGGCAGATAAACCTCGACAACAACCACATTACTTTTTTGTGTATCAAAATTGTATAAATAAACTATATAAAACAAATAAGATGTAGTGTATTTTTGTTTTACAAAAATCGGTTTTTGTTTACAAATATCATGGGCAGACGACAAATGTAGTCCCGCAGTAAACGAGAGATGACGTGTAGCAAACTGGTCGAAACAAATTTTCTGATTTTCTCCTACTGGTTCCCTTAGATATACTTAGCAAGAACGTGTTCTTGCAGGGAAATTTCTAGAAATCTACATAGATAAAATCGAAGATACTCCTAAAAATTGTTTTAAAGACTATAGGGTAACCCCAGTGAAAGCTCGACTATAGTCCTTATTAGTTCCACCTATATAAATTTTGGCAAATGGAAAGTACGGCCAGACATCAATTAGCCTTAAATATAAAGAACTTTCTGCAAAAGATGTTTTCGTTTATCTTTACTTAAGGATTGTTTTCAATTGTTGGTTTGATTATTAGATATAAACGACTTTGGGTCGATTTACGCTGAATAAACCGCGAAGCGGTTTATGTTGCAGCGTAAATCGATCCAAAGTCGTTTATATCCAATAATCTAACCAACAATTGAAAACAAACATTATATTTTAAATTCTATGGTAAAAATGAAGTAACAAGAACAATATTTTACAAGTAATCAAATAATGTTTGCAATTCACAATTTTAGTGTCGTCACTTGTTGTTTGCGGAAGAATTCATGTATAGTCAACGTCATCAATACATCTTATTATGACGTCACAATCAGTCACGTGCTGAAAAACCAAGTTAGGTTATACGAAATAACCAACTTTGCTCATGTATTGAGTATTTAAACGAAATTAAAATATAAGATTATAAATCACAAAGATTTGATAACAAAAGTATTATAATTCTTATCTTACATTCGTTTAGGTTTATAGTCATTTTTGGTTGGTCAAAGGCCTTTAACTAGTAATTCCCAGATCCGTTCATAATTTGATAAACGAATGTTGAGAAACTACTTTTTCTTTGCTAAACGTAAACAATATGGCGGCCATATATCGTGTACTCTTCAGACAATAAATTAGGCCACTACACCCTAATTTTGGTAATAAAAATATCTTGAGCGATGCATCGTTTAAACGAAAAGTTATTTGGTTGAAGCAGCTGTATATCATTATTTTGGAATCATTTGTTTAAAAGAAAACATACAAGAAAATGTTTAAACAGTACACTTTGCTTTTGATTCATTGTTCACATTGCTGAATGAAAGGAAATAACCGAATTTGAGTGTGGACGAAATGCGAGTGTGAAGGAATATATAAACGATACTTAAAAATTTCTAGTAATTTCAATTATAAATCAATCATTTCAATACACACAATACTCGTAACGGTAAAACTTCCTTCTTATCATATAAATAAACGAAATGAGCAAGATGCACGGCTTGCCACCAACTCCATGTTTCAGCAATGCTCCTTTCATTTTCAATGACAAATCAATCAAACAATGACAACTTTGTTCTTCCTGTTCGTATTAAAGAAAGAACGTCTAGCTAGATATATGGCGTACACACCATGAACATTTGTTACGAAATTCACGAAAATATTGTTTTTGTTCTGTCTTAATTTGTTTTCCGTTAATCTTCTCGGCAAATCGTAAAATATATCTGTTGTCAATTGGTTTGTTTGTTTGTTTGATTGTGTTTTACGCCACTTTCAGCAATTTTTCAGCTATATCATGGCGTCCAGTTTTTATTGGGGGAGGAAGCCGGAGTACCCGGAGAAAACCCCCAACCTGCGGTAGGAAAACTGGCAATCCTTGTCAATTAAGATTGGAGTCGAGTACACCCTGCCTGCAGTGAGAATCGAACCCGCAATCTCAGTGTTGACAGACCACGTGATCAATAGTAGACGAACAACCTTGACCACTCGGCCACCGAGGCCCCGTTGTCAATTGGACACACTTATAATGGAATTTTTTGTTGGGAAAAGATAATATTAAAAACCAGTTTTGGAAGAATAATAAGGATAAAACGCATATTTTCGGTAATTCATCGATGTATGAACGAGGTCGACTCACTTACAAACTTATCATAAACGGCCGTTTGTTAGTGAATTGACCTCATTCATACATCGATGAATTATCGAAAATACGCGTTTAATCCTTTAATGATTAAATTTTTCAAGGCCGGCCAATTTGCACCAGTCTCCCTTATCCGGGAAGCAGTTATGTTCTCTGTGTCGGAGAGTTACGCTACACGAGGTACTAGCAAGCAACAATAGTTAAAAAGTGCGGTCTGTGACTTTTTAAGTAATTCAATGAAAGTGTAGAGACATGAAACTTCGACTTCGTATCATTATAAAATGAATATGTGGAATCTGCCATCAAGACATGACACAACTCTTATTTAAAAGCAATTTTAAATAAAAGAAACTTGACCACATGTCATCATGTAGCCCTATATGCCTCACGGAAAGCCGCAGTAGGCTACATCAAAAGCGAGAGAAATTTTTCTGAAGGAAAATATGCTGCCTAAACCCTTCATAAATCTAATCAAAAATAGAACTTTAATTGACCAACACTTTCCGACTTAGAACATGCAATTAAAATGCGGTTATGTTAAACCAGTTTTTGATTTCTTAAACACTTCCCAATATGTTGACCAATATGAAAACATGAATGACAGTAGACTGCCTAAAAAAACGCCAGTCATTTATCCACCCGCTGAGCAAATATTGTGCATGATGTTCTAATTGTTTTAACATTTTTAAAGAAAGAAATTGTGTATAAGATCATACATAGGTTACAATTAAGAATTGACTTAATCTCGAAACTTTAACATAGCCACTAGACCATTAAAATGAGGCCAAGGTCAATCATAGTTAACACCAAATTGTGTCGCCACATCATGCATAGTTACCGAGAAGCTGACCTTATCACAAAGTCTGACGCAGCCACTAGACCATAAACTGAGTTCAAAATATGTCGGACTGTCATTCGCTACACATGGCTAGTCTATAAATATTGTTATTCTAGCATGCATAGTTACAAAAGAACTGATCTATTCTTTAAATATTACAATGATTATTTTATACACACGATTTATTATTTCGTGCGTTAAGCATATAATTTCGTGCAATAGACTTCGTATTCGCGCACCAAATAATAGTTTTGTGCACAGTTTTAGTATTTCGTGTGCACATCTTATTATTTCGTAAACAAATTTAATATTTGTGCACACTTGATACTTTTTTATTTTTTACATGTCCATAAAGGGGGTTCGTAGAAAACACAACAGATTTCTTTCACGTGTTTTGTAGTCGTAAGGTTTATATTTAAGTTGTATGTTGTGCTGTCTGTCCATCCTCCCGTACGTGTGGTGATCCGTTCATTTGTCTGTTAACCTATATCTCTCTTCGCAAAAACCCACGTGTGTACTGTCCCAAAGCCTACCTAGTTCACCCTTCCACAAATTAAAAGTCAAAGTCGAAACGTTATTTCGGTAATTAATTCATAACATGTGGTCACATAAAGTTTATTATTGGCTAGTCAAAACAAATAAAAATCCTTAATCACTTCTAGAGATAACGTGTATTCCCTACAGATTCATTAATACTTACAACTGCCCAACTCCAAAAGATTATTCTAAGATTATAGACTAACTAATGAGATAATACATGTTTACATACAAACACTCGGTGAAGTTTTCACATTGTGACACTCCTCCCTTCTTGTTTTGAGTAAACGTAGTTTTCTCATAAATTCTAAAGAATACAAAATAAAACCAAGGTAGAAAACAAACCTCAATCCAATTCCTTCCTTTGCCATGCAAATTTGAAAAAACAATCTTTCTCTATTTGCCCTCTTTTTTAAATGCCACTTGACATTTATCACTTACCTGTGATTTAAAAAGTGACTTCCTCTGTGTCTTCATCATCTACCATTGAATGATTTAAAACGTTATCTTCAGAATGTTGAGACATTAAACAAAAGAAAAATGATACCAAAGATAACCAAAAAGATCGGAATTTCTCAATGACCAATAAATTAATTAAAGATAGTGAAAATTAAAACAGTTAATAAATTTTTGACACTAACAATGAGTGAAAAAAAAGTGTTTTTCTGTCACATACCAAATCGAATTAGTATTATACTTTTGTTAGCCGTTAAATAACCCAAATCCATTTGATCAACAAAACATATAATGATAAGAAAATGATCATGGGCATTATAATTTTTGTAATTTTTACCTTGTGGGACTTAAAAGGACCCACAATCATTTTTTCATCATTATTATTATTATTATTCAGTCTTTTTGTTCAAACTATTCTCAAAACTGATTCTTCTAAAAATTATAGGATGACCAAGACATTCAAACTAATCATTTTCCAATGCCCCATTTAGTTTCCTAGCTGAGTTTAACTTTGGACATTAAGACCTAAAACCTAGAACTTTAAAAGAGCTTGAACTTGTTTTTTATTTGGATTTCTGATTTATTGTGAGTCTTAAAATGCAATTAAATCTTTATAGAAAAAATGAACTTTTTAAAAATGCAGTTGGGATAAAAAAAATTTGATATAGTTTTTCTACTAAAATTTACTTTATTTACAACATACATCTAATTCTATTTATGCTGTAATTTATTTATAGTAAGTGCTCAGGTTTGATAAAAAAACTTAAATGACATCATCTAGGATAATTTATATATCGATATTTCTTCTAAGCGGACTACTTTCAGTATCCCATGTATACAAAATGGCGTACTCCTACTCTGCCGCAATGATTTCGAATTAAATCGATTCAGATTTCAAATAAAATATAATATGGATAACATTTTTTGTTTCATCATCTTTTTTCTATCAATATCTACAGAACAGCAAATACATTGGTACTATGTTTTGCATATTACTACGCTTTCCGTCCTAGGTACGTTTTGAGATCTAGATGGGTGTCGGTTACTGTTTTGCTGCTTTAAAAATCGAAACGATTATTTCGCAGAATTATAAGAATTATACACTAGGTTTAAGTATATTTTCAATGTTTAAACTCCGGCGACTTCATTACAAACTTGACATAAAATCTTTCGGACTTTATTTAGTTTCTGAGTGAGTCGCCGGAGTTTACACATTGATAATTTCCTACACCCCAGTGTTTAGTCCTATAATAAATTTCTTAAATCAGCTTAATTTGGATTAATCGACTTTGTAAGTGTTATTCATGCCTGATATAGTCTTCCCGTGTTTCGAATTTCTTGTATCTTATTTAAAGGCTGTATCTGTTTCTTTATTCTCGTAAACTAAATACATATTATCTGTAATAAATAAAGTATACATGCATGCATGAAGTAGCACATCCAACAACAATAATAAAACTTATAAGTAATTTAACCAGGAGGAAAGTCTTTTACATTCACAAGTTTTATAAATGTACATAATTTTTTGTAAATCACCAATACTTTCTGAATAGAATAAATTTCTATATTTTAGAACATTTGCATTTAAAGTATGTTGGTAAATATTTTTGTCTGTGATCTTTGAGAAACTGACATGATAAAATGTAATGAATGCAGTTGATGAGCATTAATTGTCGTTCATTTCATTCTATAGTCCATCATGTTTCAACGGGCAATCGATGATTTCTAGTCCTAAGTTTACACAAAAGATTTCAGAATTATATGGGAGCAAATTTGAATGAAAAAGAGTTTAATGAGTCGGTAACATAAACATATCGATGATGGTGTGCTCATTTTTAGTTTTATTGCGGCAATTTCCCATTCTTCTGGAAACTCATATCCCAAAATCTATTATCCATACGTAATAACCATTTTCCCCAAACATATCAAGTTGGCATTGAAGTTAAAGATATATAGGATCTCATTAGATTTCCAATCGAGGTAGTTAAATTAAGGTGTTTTAATTCCGACCCTTAGATTAATGTGATAATCAAAGGGTACTAATGCAATATTATGTCTTGATAATTTTAAAAAGTAGTAAATTTGCAAAATGACATACAAATTCCCCTTATCGACATGACCTGTTTTGTTTATGCCATCATTGTTTCTGTTTATGACGTTTTATTTTAAAGCAATAAACAAATGAGAACCACATATTCACTAGTTACGAGAAATTTTTTTTCCAATGGATGTTTAAGGTAGTTCGTCCAGTATTGATCACGTTGTCTGTCAACACTAAGATAGCAGGTTCGAATCTCACTGCGGGCAGGATGTACTCGACTCCAATCTTAATTAACAAGGATTGGCAGTTTTCCTCCCTATGGTCGGGGGTTTTATCCGGGACTCCGACTCTTTCCCAAATAAAAACTGGACGCCATCATATAGCTAAAACAATTGCTGAAAGTTGCGTTGAACACCATTCAAACAAACAAGCCAACAATTTTTCTTACATCAGTCAAACGGTTTGAATTAATTTAAACTTTCTTTAAACGTAAAAATTAGAGAATATTTATTATATACTTCTCAATTACATTATACATATCTTTTGTAGACTAAGGACCCATTATGAGAAAATTATACACCCAAATACTTAATTTTTTTGCTATCTTCATTATTAAAAGAAAATTAAAGGTTTTGGCCGACGTTTTGAAAAAATAAAGCCTTCCTTTTGTCTACATTATTTTTAACTATCACGATTGGCAACATTCCATTCACTTAATTCATTTAAAATATTGTGTAGGTCCGGGCTTTATTCTTCCTATACAATCTGCATACATACGTAAAAATATTTTGAGGTCATTGTCTTATTCAGTTTGTACATCTTCAAAGATTAATAGGTCCTTATATACGTTTTTGGAAAGACCGGTTGATCTTTAGCGAGTGATAAAAATTTTATGTCTTTTCGCGGGTGGATCAGCGGCACGAGCCAAAAAGACATTAAAATTTCTATCACGAGTGAAAGTTAACACGGGTTTTCCCAAAAGCGCATGAAAGTACCTATTTCTTCCGTAAGCCAACAATTTGTACATCGCTATATCTTATAGACTCTCCATTGTTTTAGACTCGGTTGTCTCTGACATCCAATCAGAACGCCGGAAACAAGATAGTCAAACAATAACGTTATTGTGCTTCCATAACAACATTCTTGTTTCCGGCGTTTTGATTGGATGACGCAGATGGTATAGATGTGTGCTATCTGTACTGTGTCATCTATACCAGAAATCGGCCATATACGGAAGAATGGTTTAAGCCAGTGGTATTTTGTCTTCTTCGTTTAAAATAAGGAAAAGGGCAAGGGAGAAAGATTTTCAACTTGTCTTGTTTGTTTTACTCAAGGTCACATGTGCCCAGGACGCAAGTGTATTGATTTTGAAATTATACATTTCTTAAGTCCTACATATTCATTAGGAACAATT
This sequence comes from Limnoperna fortunei, assembly GCA_944474755.1. Lineage (NCBI taxonomy): Eukaryota > Metazoa > Mollusca > Bivalvia > Mytilida > Modiolidae > Limnoperna > Limnoperna fortunei. Next base: position 92,472,909 of record OX104117.1, read on the forward strand.
GGTGTAATTTTATGCTTTTTATAATTATTTTATCGTATTTATTTAAAATTTGTTTTTGTTCTTGTGATAACACACATTGGTGTCAGGCCTTAATGCAGCTAAAACATGTATTATTTACATGTCACAAATAGTCCTTTGACTTTTGTTACAGGAATTTTACATTTTGATAGATCGATTTTTGTTTCTAAATGGATCTAATATGTATTGTAAACGTTCGTCTGCTTTCTTGACGTACAATAGTGTTCGTTCTAACCACGAGACTCTTCGCGAGTCAACAGCAAACGACAAAGCCCGAAGGTTTTCAAATATACAAAATATACTGCATCTAGTTTACACTTTCGTTCTTATTTAGGTCAAAATTTACTATGGACAAATCGCCATTTCAAAATGAAAAAAACCGGAGCATTTCAAAACACTGAATATTTTGAGGGCATAATTTTTTTATTCAAAAAATTTTTTTTCGTGTCTAGAAAAAGAGCATACACTCGACTATACACGGAACAGTTTTTATTTGTCGTGCAAAAACACTCCAACAAAACACGTTTTCACTATAGAACTGAACATTGATTGGTTTACAGCTGATGTGTAGTGTGTAGTAAAAACTCTAATGAGCTCGGAAATGAAATTCGATAATATGTCAATATTGCTACAGGTTGTTGCACTCAAAGATTAAAAAACTGAAAAATGAAAACTTCAACCTAATAAAAATATCGAATAATTTTTAAAATGGCAGATAAAATAGCAACATAGTCGTCAAAGCTGCATACTTTGAGCGGACCCCACAATCGGCAGACGAGACGAGGACACAACACAAATAGTATGTGAGATTGCAGGCAAACTAAATGTTAACCTTAACCCCTAGGACGTCAGTGGTTTTCACCGTCTACCAACAGCAAAAGGATCGACACAAAATATAGCTAGGCTCCCTTATGCCAAAAAGATAGCAGAGCTCTTACGGCCCCACCAAAACATTTCCAACGCCAGGGTTCTGGTAGGCTTCAGTTTAAGTCGGGATCTAACTAAATCCAGGGCAAAAGTGGCATATTTTACTCTTGATGCAGTATGAAGTAAAATCACCAAAATATCAGTGCTGGATGGAAAATTATTTATCACAGAAAACTCGAGACATTATTTCCGCATCTGATGGAACGATTGCAACTTTAAATTAACCGGAAACCAGTTAAATTTTCAAAGATGATACACCCGGGTTATATAGTTCGTTCCACAATGAATAGCTACCGGGTCCAAATGATCTTAGTTTCCTCTTCTTTTCCCACACTCCAATGTGGCGGAGGTACCGATTATGTTTCGCTTGATATCTCTACCGCAAGGGAGATTCAATTATTGGACTCAACTTCGGAACATTCTTGACATATTATGGACCTACCCGCAGTTTAATATGTATATGTCAAATATAAAATTTGTTTTTTTTGACAGTTGATACACTAGATCGCTAAGTTTATTTAAGCAGTATTTATATAACGGGGTTGTCTTATTTCTGCAATTTTCTATCCTTGTTTATAATATTTTATAGTTTCCATCATCAGGTGCATTAATGCAATTATATGATAGTTCATTTATTATTTATTATAATTTTTGAGTTGTGTAAAATTTGTTATAATCTTACTGAAGTAAAATATTTTGGTAAGCTCAAACGAATGGGCAAGAGTTACCTCTTTTTGGCTGACTTTTTTATATAAAATCCTCATATACTAAAACAAGCTACTTCTTGTGTGAAGAATTTCATGCATTAGCACTTGTATATATTGGTTCGTTTGTGTGTCACACATAATTTTTAGGGGCCTCGGTGGCCGAGTGGTCAAGGTAGTTCGTTTACTATTGATCACGTGGTCTGTCAACACTGAGATTGCGGGTTCGATTCTCACTGCAGGCAGGGTGTACTCGACTCCAATCTTAATTGACAAGGATTGCCAGTTTTCCTACCGCAGGTCGGGGGTTCTCTCCGGGTACTCCGGCTTCCTCCCCCAATAAAAACTGGACGCCATGAAATAGCTGAAAAATTGCTGAAAGTGGCGTTAAAACACCATTCAAACAAACAAACAAACATAATTTTTATTTTAATTTATTGTACTTTTTTTTACCACTTTGTTGTTATGTTTGTACATGTACATGGTTATATTATTTATAAAGGAAACTTCGTAGCATTAGACAGCCCCAGACTGACACGATACACTTCCTGGAATACTAAATATCAATCCACGAGTGTTGCCAGAATTGGTCTGTTTTACTCCAGGGACACACGTGGTCCAGGACGCAAGTGTATTGATTTTGAAATTGTACTTTTCATTAGTCTTATATATTCATTAGGAACAATTGGTGTCATGTTTATGATTTTTATATTTATTTATCGTATTCATCTAAACTTAGTTTTTCTTCTTGCGATGACACACATTGGTGTCAGGCCTTAATGCAGCTATCGTTGATCACATTTTTTGCACAAAATACTTTTGTTTGTGTATTATTTGGTTATATTCCGTCCGTCGAATCCTGGACCTAGCGATATACTAAGGATACATCCTCAATCTCCACGGATGACAAAACTGTCGATGTTTTTCGTGATAGTATCCAGCTGTTTCCTTACTTTGTACATTTAAATATATAAAGCCTTATACCGAAACTAGATATAATCGCTATAGAACTAAGTAATATAGATGTTAGTTGTCTAAGTGAAAACTTTCTAAATGCTGATGTATAGTAGCGACATACTTTTATAATTGTTCGTCATTTTCAGGCTATACACAGTTCTTTTTATGAACTTTTTGACATTTTTTCTTCAGTTAGGTTGTGCATGTAAATACATTTATATAAATTAAAAATAAACCGTTTGTGTTGCTTGTTACTGGAGAGGGCATAACCAGGACGTGATAATACCTACGGGCATTACCGCGGTGTTGAATTATTTGAAACCAACATAATTGTAATGGTATCAAACTCGAGACTCTGATATCCAACAATAATGATCTTATTACAAATGATTTTAAGAAAGTTGAAGTCTTTAACAATTTTCCGATTCCCGATCAAATATTAACGACGATAACAAAACAATCCAGACAGATAACTTGACACTGTAGTTTTAAGTCAAAATAAAGTAAAATATTTGTTTTCAAATAGTTAATGTTAACATGGCCTATTGGTCCTGATGGTATTAGTCCTAGGTTATTAAAAATGAACTCTGCCATACTAGATAAGCAACTTTGCTCTATTTTCAATTTAAGATTTCTAGATGTGTTTTCCTACAATCCAATGTTATTCCTGTTTTCAAGAATGATGATTAAAGTTGTAAATTGGTAATTATCCTACTATATCCTTATTGAGTGTGCATAGTAAAGTTTTGAACGGTGTGTTTATAAATAAACTTGGAATTTTATTCGATACTTACTGTATGAACCTGTCTAAACAACAGTCTAGTTTTACCCTCAAAGATTCCACCGTAAATAAACTTTTATATTGGGCTGATGCATTCGCTTGTGCACTAGACCAGGTGAAAGATGTACGAATTGGTTTTTATATTAGCAAAGCTTTTAATCGTGTTTGACATAGGGCTTGACTTATACATGACAAAAAATTAGTATTTCTGTGATGTTATTATAATGCTTAAATACCTATTTAGCTAATTGCAAACACATGGTTGTACTAAATGGGCAGAAGTCTTCGTGGATGCCTGCTGGCGTTCCAGAAGGATCCATTTTAGGTCCTATGTTATTTTCGATATTTATTAATAATATCGTGGATGAAGTAAAATGTAACACAAAACTTTTTGCAGATGATAGTAGTATTTATGTTATAGTTGACAGTCCACTTTTGACATATATTATCTCAAAATTCTGATATGAAAAGTAAAGTGAGTCTACAATTATATGTAGGAAATCCGATGTTCATCATTACAATAGAATTTCTTGGATAATAACGTAATTAAAACGTAACAATCACTAAGGGCTTTCATTTTCAGTGACGGTAATTGGAAAGGTCACGTAAATAGCAGCATTGAAAAGGCATCTGTTCGTCTCAATTTATTACGCCGGTTAAAGTATATGAGTCGATAGACGTTCTCTTAAGCTATGTACTTTTCAGCTATTCTTACATGTACCATATATACTTGAATATGCAGATGAACCGCTAATTTAGGACAACCGTGTCAAGTACTTGAAGGACACGTTGAAAAACATACATTTTGAGGCAGCACGTTGTGTCAATGAATTTATCGTTATTTTTTTTTCAAAAAAATTTTTTTTATGAAATTTCAACCTGTTCCAAAATACTTTTATGTCGGAAAAAGTTTGTTTATTGAATGGTGTTTAAGGCCACTTTCAGCATTTTTAGGCAATATCATGGCGTCCAGTTTTTATTTGGAGAGGTAGTCGGAGTACCCGGAGAAAACCCCCGACCTTCGGTAGAAAAACTGGCAATTTTTGACAATTACGATTGGAGTGAAGGGTACACTGCCGGCAGTGAGACTCGAACCCGCAACCTTAGTGTTGACAGACAACGTGAACATTAGTAGACGAACTGCCTTAATCACTCGGCCACCGAGGCCGCTAGGAATAAGAATGGGCCAGATATTTCATGCAAGAATAAGAGCCGAGAGTAGTGGGTGAAAAGAACACCTTTATAAAATGACCAATTCTATTATTGTAAACAAGGAAAAAGCTCGCAACATTTTTATCGCCCTGTTCTACATACCATACTTGGAGACGAAATATCGTTTGTCATGCGATCCTGTTACTATTGATACGCTATTGTAGGGTGACGTGACGACTCTATGTCAAATAACAAAAACTGTGAACATTGTCTTGCTATCCATCTGATATTTTAAAAACTTGTCTAAATGATGTTTTTACTGTCGTTATTATTATTTTTAATTAATTAATTAATTGACTTATCCTTTTTATTTTTATTTCATGTGTGGAATACATGTATTTAAATGTTTTCTGTCTTTGAATAAAATAAGTTGATTGTAATATATATCGTATGGTCATCTCTATTTTTGCTATATTGTGCGGTCATTACCTTTAATGATTGTATCTTTCGTGTAGGAGGGATTTATAGAATTGAGTTGTCACTTGTTTTCGGACACTTTCAATTCATGTATTTTATTAGTAATTTTACTTTCATTTATTCAAAACTGTTTACACTAATTTATAAAGCTCGATTTGTTTTACAATATTCATTTACATTATCATTATCAATATACTTAATTGTTTTTGTGTTTACATGTAACTCTAATGACATCGGACAATGAACGTCCGAAAAGAGTTTACTAACCTCTCATATCTCTAAGCCTTTGATATAACGTAAAAAATATGATGAACTAAGTGCGTAACTCATAACCCTGTTATTTCGCGTAAGATTGTGTTCAAATATACCATTCAAAATATATGCTATTATTTTTACAAAAATATAACAATTTTCTACCCAATTATTTATAGTCCAATCTACACTATTTCTTGATCTCGATATGGATAAGTCATCTAGTTCAGTGCCGTCGTTCACTTAGAAAAGATCAGCAATATTTTCTAAATACATCTCATGTTTTATTTTATCATAATGATCATCTAAATTTCCCGTGCGATACAAATTTATTAAATTTGTTTTGTAAATGAAATGCTGCATTTCATTTTTAATTTTCGAAAATGCATCTTCAGATGTTTATAAAGTATCTAGAGGTGGTATATATACTATTCTTGTATACTTGTCTGCTTCCGTGTGATCGCCTAGAGCTAAACCACCGGTGTGAGGCATTCTTTCTTTTTTAAAATACAAAAATAAAGTCATCATATTCAATTAAATTAAAATCATCTAGTTAAGTTTCGTTAAACAAACAATATCAAAATTATTAAACAAAAGTGTAAACTAGGTAGTCATGTTTAGATTTCTCAGTGCAATTTTAAGTTGAGAAAAAGCTATCTTTAAGTATGATTACAGCGGTATTATTTTTTATCAAAAAGCTTGATAATAGCTGATTTAAAGTTGAATAAAAGCAGTATATAAGAGTTAATTTTAATCAACTTATATTTACCTAATGAACTGCTGAAATACCGCTTTTTAAAACTAATTTGCATATTTGGTTCAGTGATTAGGACAATAAGCGGTAAAGAAGTGTAAAATAAGTTGGGCTGAAGCGTCTGAATTATGTAAATTAGGTGAAGTTGGGATTAAGCGGTACAAACCAGCGGATTTGAAGTGGAATATGCAAATTAGTTGTCAGCGGTAAATAAGTGGAATATAGTAAATGTACAAAAGCGGATTTTAGGTGGTTATACCAGCGTGTTTTAAGTGTATGATCTCAGCGTACTTTAAGTTGAAGATGTCAGCGTGTTTTAAGTTGGAGATGTCAGCGTGTTTTAAGCTGGAGATGTCAGCGTGTTTTAAGTCGGAGATGTCAGCCTGTTTTAAGCTGGAAATTAAAAAAGTCTGTTTTAAGTGTTAGCCTTTCATGTGTAAATAAAATTGTAATTGTCTATGTGGAGTTGAAGAATACATGATATTAAAAATTTCAAATTTGGTGTAGGTCAAACTGTTTAAGAGCTAAAAGCAGCATTACTGTGCTCCATGAGTAAAATCTGAAATTTAGCCATTTTCTAAACCTGTTTTGTTGTACTTGTTTTTGTGTAGCTCTTGCTTCATTCTGTTTAAAGATTAAAGAATGATGAAAAAAATACAATCATATAAGCTTATTTGAGCATTAATATTTATAGTTGCATAATGTAACCTTTAAAACATAACATAATATAATTATGAAAATAACTATTTACAAAATATTTACAACATAAATACAAGTTTTAATTGACTTTCTGTTGTAGTTTTTCTCATCTTTTCTGCTCTCATCGCTTCCCTAATTTCTCTTTTGATGAACTATCATATGCAGCAAATCACAATGATTTTCATTTAATGTACAAATATTTCCAAGAACTATGTAACATTTCCAAAGATAGCTAAAACATTTTGCCCTGATACTAAAATAAACAATCGTGTATTAAATATTTAAAGATATTTATACAAATATATAAAAAGACATATATATAATTTACACATTTGTAACACAGTGAGCATGCAGATGTAAACTTGTTTTGATAGAGTTTTTTCCAAGAAAAACTCATTTGAGTTATCTTCTCCTAATATGAGTTGCTTCCCCTTCTTAGAAGCATTAAAGTTTAAAACCTAATAAATTAGTATGTTATATGTGTAAACAACCGTTATTTGATATTTTGTGGGCTCCTTTAAGAATAAAAGTAAAAAATGTCTCCTGACTTTAGCATTAGTTACATTAAATAAAATTATAGTTCAATGAAAATGATGTTCTATAATTATAATTACTTCATGAACTTACCAGTGATCTGAAGTGCTTTCTTTAAGCTTACTCTCTAAAAACTTAATTATTGTTTCCAGATCTAAGCAGCTTACAAACTACAAATACAAATGTACATAAATTGTTTCATCTCAGAAGCAAACACTGAACATAAACCTATATTTACAAAATAAAAAAAACTAAAACAGTCAATGTGAATTAAAACTTAAGACATATTTATGTTGTAAATATTGGGGAAGGAAGCCAGAGTAAAAGGATAAAACCAGACCTTAGGTAGGAAAACTGGCAATCCTTGTCAATTAAAATTGGAGTCGAGCACACCCTAGCTGCCTCAGTAAGACTTGAACTGGCAACCTCAATGTTTAAATATTTCTAGAAAATTTACGATATATATATATATCAAATGACGCCATGAATTTAATAGCTATTCTTTTATTAACATTATTGCACATGGACATACAAGAAGAATTTCTGTTACCCTGGTTATGTTGTTTTGACTGAATCTGTGAGCAGGTTTGGTAGCTGTTCCTTGTATTGGTTGTTTCACAGCAATAGTTAGGGTGGCCTTTGTAATTCTTAGTCTACAAAATAATAAATGAAGACATATGCAATATATGACCATTCTTAAATCAGCTACACAATTCTCAGCATAATACAAATTAAATATAGTGTAATTTAGATTTCTCAGTTAAATTCTAAAATCTTTCAACTATACTCTCAAACATGTCTAAACGATCCCTCTATATCTTTCGGAACATGTTATCTGATAACTTATATGTCTTGCGAGCATTTCCCAATTAATTTGTACCTTAACGACTCCCAGCATCACGCACTAAGATAATATGCTTATTGCTATGCTTCTTTGTATATATATTGCTGCTAAATAGTGTTTTAATTTATACCCTTAATTATTTCCTTATAAAAATGCCAGCCCATGGTTTATGTGCATGTGTTCTTATTATGTTTCTGCCTATAATGCTTGGATTTATGCTCAGTAACACTATAGCATTTGTTCCTTTTTTGTTTGCCGTGCGTTTTGTATGTTTTCACTTAATGCATAGAATTTATTCTATGGTCATTAAAAGATATATGACCGATGACGTGCGTATGAACGATAATGCCAGATAATCATGACAAAATTCATGTTGCTTTCATCAATATGTCGTTTTCTTCGTTATGTATAAATATGTCGACTGTAAATAACAATCCTACTTACTTAATTTACTGAACCAAAGCGTAACACGTGTCCATGTTGTAAATAATTCAAATTATGCGCGGGCAAATCGACGTCACATGTTTACACAGATTTTCATCAGCCGAAAAATATATAAAAAATTACCCGATAAAACATACAATTATGTGCCCAAACAATTTGCTATAAAATATAATTAAATATGTAAAAAAAAGAAATTAAAAATAATACATTAAACATACTAACCTGGTCCCCTGGTGCAATATTTTTCATATACGCAAGCTTCACTTTCAAATATAACCCCAGGTCACCACCAGTTTACTACCCAGTTTGATTGGTTATTTAAAACGCCACGTTTCAGCTAATTTTTCCCGCGTTTCTTTCCGTTGGAAATATATGTCAGAGTACAATTTAAATAAAGTAGCTACCTGCTTCTTGTTTTCCGGCTTTCGAGTTAAACTGACAAATCTCTGTAAGTTATTTCCACATTCGAGACATAAATCTATAAAAGCATTCTTTTGATAAACTGTATTTTTATTTGATTTGTTTACCCGGACACCGGACGTTACGTCATAATGCTTTGTATCGGAGTTACGTCAGTTACTGTTAATAATGACGTAAATTTTGAGGCGTTCCGAATGTTGCAAACCGGTCAAAATTTTGACCGGATTCATTGCTGGTGACCTGACTGTATATTCGAACCGGAAGTCCGCTTACGGTATTGAGAATATTTAGTCAGGATCCCAGCCGCAGAAGACAGTTTGTTACGCTGAAAAATTCCCCGAGGGAATATTTCAAACCGGAAGTGTTTTTTTCACAAAATATCTACGCACACATGAGAACTATTTTTTTTTGCTAGGTTCCATTAGGGAATCAAAGCACGTGCTTTAATCTTTAATTTCGCGCCGTTTTCTGCCAGTTGAATCTGAATCTGAAGAACAGTATCGGAGTAATTAAACAGTAATTCCTGAGAAAAATTCAAATCTACAATATGATCTCAATTAAATAATGTATTTTATTCTAAGACTGAAGCGAAAATGTAAGAAATTGCTATTTCCATGTTCCCAAAAGGAACCAATAGATAAATTTTAACAAGGAGAGAAGGTAGAAATATAGTTAAATGACATTAAGATGATTTTATGATAAAGGATCATTAGTATTTTATTGCAGGTATTATCCTATAACCACGAGAAAGTCATTTTTATACGTAAAGCAATACATAATGCCGCAAAACTGCAAAGACATTAAACTGCATATAGTATTATATTCCTTAATATATATATTTTCTGTTGTGAATTCAATGGCATAGAACGTACATTTACAAACAGGAACATTGTTATTTTTCAGAATATTTTTAAAAAGTTGAAACTGAAAGTCGGCAATAAAGAAAACAGTGTTGGGATATCTTATTCAATGTTTCGGTGCTTTCTAAATGTAATTCGAAGAAAGTTTCAAGAAATGTACGGAAACCTAACGTAATAGAAAACTACAAAAGGCATTTAAAAGAATATTTCGGGAATACAAATTTACATAAAATATAACAATGACAGTACTAAAGGCAATGTTCCCGTATATTTATGACACAGAAATCAATCGGGTAAGTGTGCACTCAGGAAATGAATTTGAATGCTTAACATGTCAAAGACATCGATATAGTTATAAATTCTTGGAATATGAACGTACATCACAACATAACATGACATAGAAACTAAAAATAATGTTATGTTCCCTCAATGAATGTAAAGGTAAATCACTATATAATAAGACATAGGCATTACTATAGTAATGTGAATGTCATTCTCTATATAACATGACAAGACATTACTTAAATTAGTGTTACGTCAGAGAACATGGAAGTTGTTCTTTATATTACATGACAAGACTTTACCATAACTAGTATTTCCTCAGGGAACGTACACGTTCTTCATTATGTTGTATGACGAGAAATTACTTTTATTTAACTAGTGTTCCCTCAGGGAATCATGGAACTTGGACAGACATCACTATAACTAGTATTCCTTCAGGAAATATACATGTTCTTCATTATATAACATGACAAGACATCACCATTAGACACAACTAGTATTTCCCCAGGGAACATAAATTTTCTTCATTATATAACATGATAAGACATTTCTAAAACTAGTTTTTCCTCCGGGAACATAAATGTTTGTCCATTATATAACGTAACAAAAGATTACTATAACTATAGTCAAAGTCAGCGTCGGTCCCTCCGGGAGAATTGATATTGTTTGCCTGTTATTGTATTCATGGCTTTATATTTTGTTACCAAAAAGCGTTATAAGTTCTATATTTAATCAACACAGTACTATGTCTAGCGTTCTCTGAGGGAATGTGGAATGTGTTTTCTTCGTTATATAACATGTATAACAAAAAAGACATTACTATGACTTGTATTTCCTCAGGGAATGTAAATAATCTTGATTATCTAACACTGTACTAGTATTCCCTCAGGGAATACGAATATTCTTCATTATATAACATGACAAGGCATTACTATAACTAGTGTTTTCTCTGGGAATATAAAAGACTTTTTTATTTTCATTTTATCACAAGGCATTACTATGACTAGTGTTTCCTAAAAGAATATAAATATTCTAAATAACATGCCAAGACATTACTATGAAGGTCATCAAAGAGCGAGGTTATCCAACTGATTTTGTATAACTAGTATTTCCTCGATAATAAAATTGTAGACATTTTTTTTTCAAGAATTGGCTTTTAAGATAAAATAATGCATGTATTGACAGAATGACGGCTGTCCTAATCTCCCTTGTAAAAACAATCATGTATCGTCTGCTATTTATAAACATTTAAATCTGTAGTTCACTGACCTTATCGTGTTATGACATGTGTGTATAACAGGTTCAATCCAGATCATCACAAATGTTTGAAAATTGTAAATATCGTAGGCGTTTAGAACTTTGATTAAAAAAAAAATAAACAAATTATTATAAAACAAAATTATTGTCTCAAAAATTGACTTTAAAATAAAATAATGCAATAATATAGTATGACGATTCGTTGTACCAATCCCCCTTTTTCCTACCGTTGTTTATGCGATAAATCCAATAGATTTACAATAAAGTTGTAAATTAAAATGATATATCTACAAGAAAATATAAAAAATCAACACAATAAGTAGATAATATTAGTGTTTTACCCGATGCATAGTCAAATATATAGACTTTAATCGGAATGATAAAAAACACATCTGTTCAAAATGGCGACATTTCCCAACTGACGCTTTAAATAGACGAGTCTAAGCGAAAGGGATGAGAAGCATAAAACGACTTACAGATTATTTGTAAAAATCATATATCATAAATTTATTCATCAGATATGTCTAGTTTAATATAAAATTAATTAACAGCTAGATCTTTGGAGTATTGTTATTCCAAATTTCTATATATTTTAATCATGGCATTGTCCTGACATTCCTGTTGTATGGTATAGCTCGCGGCACCTATATAAGCGAGAAAATCGAGTGGAGTTTTAATTATGAATCGACAGTCTACCTGTGAGGCTTATTAGACTTTAAGCTGGAATAATGCAAGCCAGTTGGAATTATAGTGAAGTATTTATAAAAATTATGTTAACATCATATTTGTAATGAATGTGAAATATTTTAGACTAAATTAACAAAATATACATTAGCATCGGCTACTGGGACCGACTGCGTGACTCTCTCGTCTATATGAGATTAAGGGGGAATAATGTCTCATATGGACGTCACCTGGTAGCTTCCCCGAAGCGTTTAAGTTTCTGTCTTGAAGAGTGGCTCCGTTGTGGAAGACGAGGGCGTTTGTCAGCTCGATGTCCGCTATGTTTCCACAATAGATTTAAGCTTATTGACCAAGCTTAAATAAGGGCGATTCATTGACACTAATTAAAACGTTATTGCTCTTTACATTGTTGATACTATGTATTTTATTTTAATAGATGCGGGTAGTTACAACATGGTATTGAAAGGGGGGTGTATTTATGTGTATGGGTGTACCTATAAATGTTATTGCAGTGAGAATGTATATTTCCATAAAGTTCTAGAAAGTTTGAAGTAGACTCCTGCATTGGCAAGGTGTACTGACTTAGGGCAATACCACGTAGCTTGCAATGGAGAGGAAGTGTCATGTGGTACGCCCCGCTCTAGTCAGGAAGACCTCTCCGACCAAAGCCTTTGCAGCCTCGTTTTCGAGGGCAGCTCCGTTTCCAGTGATGGAAATGTTGATGGGCGGTGGCTACTTTGGCTAAGGAATTAATCAAACGTTCTTGAATATCAATCAATATGTTATTCAAATTTGTATCAATGCTGGGAACCCGTACGGTCGGTAGATTCGAGAGCTATTTTACGACCCGTGGGCGAGTACCGGCGGCGATAAAATCTCCAGGTATGAATGATAATTGGTTGTTCTTTGTGAGTATCTTTATCAGAAAATGAACCATCTTCAATAGCAATGTAAGTTAATCATATTATTTTTTATGTGTTTTTTTTCAAAACGTTATGGGAAAAGAACATTATGTTAGAATCCACCGAGCAATGAAGCGTATCCGCCGCCGCCGCCGCCTCCGCCGCCGCCGCCGCCGCCGCACAACGTTGTTTTACAACTCCTCCGCTTCCTCCTCCTCCGCCTCCGCCTCCTCCTCCGCCTCATCCTCCGCCTCCGCCTCCTCCTTCCTCCTCCTTCTCCGCCTCTACCTCCTACTCCTCCGTCTCCTCCTCCTCCTCCTCCTTTGCCTCCGCCTCCTCCTCCCTCCTCCACCTCCCTCCTCATCCCTCCTCCTCCTTCTCCCTCCTCCTACCTCCTCCTCCCTCCTCTGCCTTCTCCTCCACCTCTGCCTCCTCCACTGGTACCTTACTATGTAGTTTTACGACATCATTTACTTAAATGGTATTTGATCCAACGGGATCGATTGAAACATAGCGGGTTAACAGGTTATTTAAATCTTATACTTCTGCTCGTTATGTACATCATATTTGAGAAGACTGTCCGAAGGTTTTCTTTATATAGATGTTAAAAATGATAAATTTTATTTGTATTTAAAGACAAATTAGGATGGTTCTGACCCTGCTGTTCAAATTCCCGTTTTCAAATAATAATAATAATAATAATAATAATAATAATAATAATAATAATAATAATAAATAAGGAGCGTCCACTAAAGATCAACTTACACAGTGTTGGTTCACCTCTTCCTCTTTAATAATAATAATGGTAAAATTAAAATAAAAGTGGAATTTCCCATTCCCGTCAAGACATACACTGGTGTACACCAATCAACCTCATCTTTGCTATTCTCAAGAAGTAGCAGTTTAAACAGAGTCTAAAACAATAGGGAGAAGCAGTCTTAAAGTTTGTTTTTCCAACCCATTACGTAGGGTTTAACTCATCCGAAAAACAGTTTGGGATATTAAATATTAAACTATGTGTATATATCATTCTATAGTTATAACTTAACGCTTATAAATTGACACCCTTACACACAAAAAAAGTGGGGGGGGGGGTAGGCGAGATTGTTATAAAACGACATTATACAATTTATACAAGGGAGTATTCTACTTTTATACAAAACTTATTAAGGAACCGACTATTAATTAGCATATCATATGATGAAGCAACAGTTAAATGATGTGTTCCATATATATACCCCTTTAAGTTATGCCAACGATAAGAAAGAAAATGGGGGAGGATGTCGGGACATTGAATCGACACATAAAAAGGAGTAGGATACTGTTTAATTATATTATTTGGTTTTTAAATCGTATTTTTATATATTGCTTACGTCTTGTTTTCAACGATATTATGAGGTGTTCATTAAATTAGTTACGTTTTCCTTATATCTGTATTGTTTTATTTCACAAAAATTAACAATGAAATAAATAGCTAATGTTAAGGGATTTGTGAACTTGTCAAAAAGGTAAACAAAAGAACATCTAAAAAATTAATTAATCTGGATTAAAAATACATCTAATTAGGGCTAAATTTAATCATAGGATTTAACTTATAGATACACAATGAACTATTAAAGACTTAATTTAGTTTCTTAATTGACCTAATTAATTTAAAAAAATCATTAAAGGGTATCCACAATAGGGTATCCACGGAGTATTTTGTTCCATAGGATTAACAAAGAAAAAAGGTCGCTAGAAACCCCAGTTCTGCAACTACTCCCAGAGGAAACACTAGTTAGAGTAATGCCTTGTCATGTTATATAATGAAGAATATTCGTATTCCCTGAGGGAACACTGGTACAGTGTTATATAATGAAGATTATTTACATTCCCTGAGGAAATACAAGTTATAGTAATGTCTTGTTATATTATGAAAAAAACCCGTTCCCTCAGGGAACGCTAGTCATAGTAATGTGTTGATTAAATGCAGATTTTATAACGCTTTTTGTTAACAAAATATAAAGCCATGACACAATAACAGGAAAACTATATCCATTCTCTCGGAGGGAAAGACGCTGACTTTGACTATAGTTATAGCAATCTTTCGTTACGTTATGTAATGGACAAACATTTATGTTCCCTGAGGAAAAACTAGTTTTAGAAATGTCTTATATTGTTATATAATGAAGAAAATTTATATTCCCTGAGGAAATATTAGTTATAGTGATGTCTTGTCATGTTATATAATGAAGAACATGTATATTTCCTGAAGGAATACTAGTTATAGTGATGTCTGTCCAAGTTCCATGATTCCATGAGGGAACACTAGTTAAATAAAAATAATGTCTCGTCATACAGCATAATGAAGAACGTGTACGTTCCCTGAGGAAATACTAGTTATGGTAAAGTCTTGTCATGTAATATAAAGAACAACTTCCATGTTCTCTGACGTAACACTAGTTTAAGTAATGTATTGTCATGTTATATAGAGAATGACATTCACATTACCGAATGCAGGAAACACTTACAATAGTAATGCCTATGTCTTATTATATAGTGATTTACCTTTACATTCATTGAGGGAACATTACATTTTTTTAGTTTCTATGTCATGTTATGTTGTGATGTACGTTCATATTCCAAGAATTTATATATCGATGTCTTTGACATGTGTAACATTCAATTTCATTTCCTGAGTGCACACTTACCCGATTGATTTCTGTGTCATAAATATACGGGAACATTGCCTTTAGTACTGTCATTGTTATATTTTATGTAAATTTGTATTCCCGAAATATTCTTTTAAATGCCTTTTGTTGTTTTCTAATACGTTAGGTTTCCGTACATTTCTTGAAACTTTCTTCGAATTACATTTAGAAAGCACCGAAACATTGAATAAGATATCCCAACACTGTTTTCTTTATTGCCGACTTTCAGTTTCAACTTTTCAAAATGTTCTAAAAAATAACAATGTTCCTGTTTGTATGCCATTGAATTCACAACAGAAAATATATATATTAAGGAATATAATACTATATGCAGTTTAATATCTTTGCAGTTTTGCGGCGTTATGTATTGCTTTATGTATAAAAATGACTTTCTCGTGATTATAGGATAATACCTGCAATAAAATACTAATGATCCTTTATCATAAAATCATCTTAATGTCATTTAACTATATTTCTACCTTCTCTCCTTGTTAAAATTTATCAATCGGTTCCTTTGGCGAACATGGAAATAGCAATTTCTTACATTTTCGCTTCAGTCTTAGAATAAAATACATCATTTAATTGAGATCATATTGTAGATTTGTATTTTTCTAAGTAATTATAATTGTTTAATTACTCCGATACTGTTCTTCAGATTCAGATTCAGCTGGCAGAAAACGGCGCGAAATTAAAAATTAAAGCACGTGCTTTGATTCCCTAAGGGAACCTAAGAAAAAATAGTTCTTATGTGTGCGTAGATATTTTGTAAAACAAAACACTTCCGGTTTGAAATATTCCCTCAGGGAATTTTTCAGCGTAACAAACTGTCTTCTGCATCCCAGACTATTAAACATACCTGCTCTGGTACCTTTCAAAATACTTTCTTTGTAACCAGTTGAACTTCCGTACAATCCAAAGTGTAGTACCCGGAGTAAAACAAAAATGGCAAACAACGGTCAAAAAATGTTCCAAAGTCAAGCAAGAAAAGGCCCGTACAATGATGGTTTCAATATGTCTCGAAGACAAAGTAGTACAAAAGTCGAAATGAAGTATAGATAGTCACCACACGCCATTTCGACACCAAGAAATGCACGACACGACGTTGCCGCCTGCAACTTGAGGTAAATATATTTTAAGTTTCAACATTTTCCTACGTATATGTTCACAGTGTAAATATTTTACATCTGTGATAAATATCAAATGTTGATGCAGTACCTTTTTACACATGTTTACTTTTGACCTTAGTGACCTATAGGCCACATTGCGTAGACAAGAAGTCCCGAAATATGCACATTCATATTAGTCGCCAGAAGAATCATTTCGTGTCATACAAAGTCATTTTTTAAATGGAAATTTTATATTTAATTTGACATTTTATAATTTCTTTATTATTTTGTTTTCTCTGAAACATTAAAATTGTTGGCATAATTTAGCAGAATACACTATCAATGTAGAGAACAGTGTCATTTTTTATTATACATGTTTGTATCCATTGTAGATTGTGCAACAAATATGGGAAGTGGTGTCATTAATTTTGAAATGCAGCATGAAGACCAATAGTAATTAAAATAGTATGGTAAATAGCAAATACTGGGCCTATTTCAATTAAATATGACACAAATTATTATTAGGTCAGGGGAATTCAAGCTACAAATGAATGGCCACACAATTAAAAAAAGAGGGGGGGGGGGGGGAATATGGGTGTAATTATAAAATCTGTTAACATATGAAAGGGGAGATAATTTTTAGAGTATTCAATTAAGTGTACTAAATAGTAAGTGTGTTCAGTTTCTTCAAATGGACATAATTCAAATAAATTGTTAAAATATAATGTCCTAATTACAGATCTTTTAAGGTACATACTCTGCAGTTAAGGTTGCGCATAATTCTAATGATTCTGCTCAGGTCACCAGTGTGGCGTGAGTAAGCGAGTAAGCATTGTAGCTCATTGGTACATGCATTTTGTAAACAAAATGAACTACAAAATGAACTCTTGTCATGTAACAAAAATTTCCCAGTAACAAAATAAAAGGTTTTTGCTATGTCAACATTCTATTTTTGTGTGGAATTTGCAAACTTTTTTCCTTCTATAATAGCTATGAATGTTTTTTCTTTGTAGTTTTTTCTGCAATATTAGTTTTTGTGTTTTAAGAGGAAAAAATGTACATCAAAGACAAGAAGGAATGAAAAAAGGAATAAAAACATCAAGATGTTTTGTCGGAAAAACTTTACAAAGAACATTTTGACAAGTCTGGTTTTGGAGTGATTTTAGTTTCTATGAAGATTTGAAGGGAACAAATAACATTCAGCACCATATTCTACTTGCTCTCAGCATTCAGCAGCAAACAACAACCCGGTGCCCTGAAGATATGTACTGTAAATCAGAGCCAGAAGCACTGTTTCTTCTTTTTGTGAAAAGCAGTTTGCCAAAAAATGAACAAATATTGGACATTTAATATTTTAGTAGGTGAAGCCAAGCTGTCCACTGACAAATTAAATATTGTAGAGAATCTTATTAGTAAAGTTATATCTTATAACTTATATTTTATAGTTCTTTCTTCATAATCATCATGTTCATTGTGTTGATTATGCAGTAGTAAAAAAAGAAACAGCTATATCATTTTATCCATTGGTTTATAAATGTTGCTTTTTAAAAGTTGTAAAGGAAATTGGTGATATTAGTTATATAGCACTTCTACATAAACTAAAACATGCTGTTGTAAAAAGTTCCATTTATTCTATTGTTCATATGAAGATAGTTCTTAACTGTTTTTATCGCTTGTTATAATTACAAAAATGGTTACATTAAATTTATTAGAAAGTAAAGCTTCCATTGTTGTATTTTGAATGGGGACAAAAGATTGTAGAGTTGGCTCCCCTTTAGAGTTATCTCCCCTATGATTATACTTTTTCTTAGTAAACAGTTTTCTGTTTACTAAATAAGTTTGTAGTATAATGTATCAAGCATTGTTTTATATTGTGAATGTGTTTTTATGATTTCTGGTTTTATTTTTTACATTGCATGAAAATATTTGATATTTAAGCTATATTATTCATCACCGAAATTGTACCATAAATTTCAGAACATACAGCATAGAAGAAAATTTAATGTCTTTTTATTTATATTTTGAGAATAAAAATGGTGTTATTATGCCATAGTCATACTAAATACTAAAAATTGTGTAATATCAGTGTCATTTAATCTTCATTTAAAGTATTAATAATTAATTCCAAACATTCGTATCTATTCGCATATCCCAATAGATAGATTTATCATGAAGCGATTTGAGTTGTTCCTCTTTATGTGAATTATCTCCCTTGGAAAGTATAAATGGGGAAATTTTGAAATTTCCGGTCCTTTTTTGCTGTCAAGAGGTTCGAATCGCATCACACATTTTATTTGAAAAATCTTAACCATCGAAAATTTCTTTTTAAGAAATCTTGTTATTAAAAGTTAGCTTAAGGCAAAACAAAGCTTATTTTTTAAATAAATTGTTTATTGTAGCAGAAATATTGCACGATGGCTTTAGATTTGTGAGAAATTTTTCGCCAGATTAAGGCATGGTTGACGCGTATGCCATTCATGAATAACTTATTTAACAAGGCAATTGAAATAAATTCAACCAGTTAAACACATTAATAAAGCAATAAATATAAATAAACAACAGCATAATATTTCTTTTTATTGTTTTTGTGAGATTTAAAAAAAAATTCAAAGATGAAAAGAACGAGGAGCAAACGAAAGACGTCAAGTCCTTACGCCAGTGGCAGTCCAAGCACAAGTGCAAAAAGAACCAGCGACAGATCAGATGCAAACCAAGATCCTAATCCGCAGCTGACCCCTGGACAGTCTAGTTCTAGGCAGGGGATGGTCCCTTCAAACCTGGCCAGCTCTGGACCTAATGATATGCAAGGTACATGTACTATGTCTGATACACAAGTACAATGCACAATGACTGCAAATGAAAATATTACAAACATAACTCAGATAACAATTGCTCATGCAAAACTGGGCTTGCATGTATCTGAAACACAAAAAAGCTAAATTAAGAACGGCGAATACATGGAGATAGAAAGTCTCTTGTACAGTAAATGTTTACAATCGAGCGAAAAATCACTCGTCCTTATAAATGGGGTTATTTCCACAAAAGAGAAAAAACATGAAGCCATAAATACAATTGAAAAGTGGACTGATGCCTTCATTATCTATATGGGCATTTACTTGTCTACCCACCCAGAAAAATGCAAAGAACTCTTGAAATATGTCAGTACTGTCCGTTTAGGCGCCTCACGGATTAAAGGTTTTAGGGTGGAGGGAATATGATGAGCAATTTAGGCTAAAAATGGCCATGGATCCATGTAAACCTTGGGACATCGTCGATCAAGAACTTTGGCTTATTTACATGTCAAACACTAACACAAACACCTCGACAAGCTATGTAAATAAAACTGCAGTCAATAAATGCTATAATTTTAATTACAAGGGGGTGTGCGATAGGAATCCTTGTCTTTATCAGCACGTTTGTTTTAACTGTTCTGAGAGACATCCATTTTATTTTTGCAATAATGGATCAAATCAAACGGCCCCACAAATTCCAGAAAATGTCAGTCTGAACCAGCACTTTCGGTTTAGAGGCCAGGGTTTTAGCCAGAGATTTCCCAGACCTAATATTGCCAGAAATCAAAACACCTCCTCTGTTCAAAGATTTATGGGCCCTAGGGTATTCTCCCATCAAAACAGACACACTTATTAGTTTATTAAAGTCATATCCGCATCAAAACATCGCAGCTGAGCTTATTGAGGGTTTTTCGTTTGACTTTAGGCTTCATTATAATGGGCCTCGAATTTACAGAGAAAGTACTAATCTAGTGTCCGCGTTTGAACACAAAAATGAACTTAAAGAAAAATTACTTAAAGAAATAAATTTTGGTAGGATAATAGGCCCCTTTGACGCCCCACCCATATCCATACTTCAGGTATCTCCGATCGGTATTGTTCCCAAGTCGGACGGAGTATCCTGGCGGCTTATAACACACCTTTCATTTCCCAATGAGTCCGGTATCAATAATTTTATAGATAAAAAATTTTGCTCAGTTCATTATACGACTTTTGAAAAAGTCATTGAAATGATAGCTGATTTGGGCCCTCATGCTGAAGAAGCAGAGGTAGACATAAAAAGTGCATTCAGACAATTGCCCATATTTCCAGGAGATTTTGACCTTTTAGGCATTAAATTTGAAGACCAATATTATATTGATAAATGCCTTCCGATGGACTGCTCTGTTTCATGTAACGTTTTCGAAAAAAGTTCGACCTTTTTACATTGGTTAGTTGAGAAAAGAGCAGGATTAAATACTTTAGACCATTACCTTGACGATTTTATCTTTGTGGGTAAAGCATTTTCAAATCAATGGAAACAACTTAGGGATATCTTTTTAGAAATAACGACAGAATTAGGCGTTCCTATAGCAACAAAAAAATCAAAAGGGCCAGCAACGGTTCTGATATTTCTATGGTATGTAATAGACACAGACGAGATGAGGAAAAACTAGAATCGTTACTTTCTGAACTTCAACAAATTTTTGGGCAAAGTAAAATTACATTTAGAAAGTTACAATCTCTCGTGGGTTCGCTAAATTTCTTTTCTAGGGCGATTCGAAGGGCATTTAATCGTCGTTTTTATGACTTGACAGTTAAGGCGAAATAACCTCACCATTTAATCCGCTTAACAAAAGAAGTTAAGGAAGATATAGGGGTGTGGGTTTCCCTTTTACAGTCTTACAATGGAAAAACTTATTTTCCAGAATCAGAATGGAGTAGTAATGATGTTCCAGAGCTGTTCACGGACAGCTGCGGTTCGATCGGGTGTGGGGCTTATTTTTCTGGGGAATGGGTTCACATGTCATGGCCCGAATCTTGGTCTAATTCGGAGGTTACGAGAGAAATCACTTTTTGAGAATTTATTCCAATTGTGTTGGCCATTAGCATTTGGGGAAGGCGTCTTGAAAAGTTTTTCGTCGACAACTTAGCTTTAGTTGAAATCCTAAACAAACAAACGTCGAAATCAAAACGTGTAATGACGTTAATGAGACCGTTTATTTTGTACACAATGCAAAACAACATAGTTTTTCGTAGTTGTCATATTTTGGGTTCACAGAATGAAATAAGCGATTCTATTTCTCGGCAGGAATGGGACCGTTTCAGAAGTTTATCACCAAACGCAAAACAAACCCCAGAGACTATCCCACAGCAATTTCTAGATCTGATCTGGAACTTGAAGCTAACAGACTAATAGAAGGTGCCTATGCTATTAATACATTAAAGACGTATGAAACCGGCATAGCAGCATTCTGTCGTTTTATAGCTGAGCAAAACATTATTGAAGCATGGCCTCCTAGCATGGGCACAATCGTGCATTTTATTTCATATCAATCACTTAAAGGTTATTCCGAAAATACCGCAAAATTATATATGTTAGCTATTGGTCACAGATGTAAATTACTAGACTGTCCAGACCTTACTCAAAACTTTATTGTGCAAAAAATGTTAGAGGGAATGAAAAGATTGAAACAAAGTGCTGATACAAGGCTTCCAATTACGGAAAACATACTTACACATTTTACGTTTGCCTGGTGTTTGCTCAAATGTTTACGAGACAAAACTGTTTAAAGCTGCATATACTTTAGCATTTTGGGGCCTTTTTATAATTGGTGAAATCGCCGTGCCGTCTCGAAAGCGAATAATTTAGGTCACATTATTTCAAAAGACGATTGTATTATAGAAGAAAAACAGGAAAAAATTATAGTGTTTCTGTGCTTTTCTAAAACAGACCAATTAGGCAAAGGTGTAACAATTTGTCCATACAATAGTCTTAAAGAATTTATAGCGATACGGCCAAATATAAACGGACCCCTTTTTGTCATTTTAATGGAAAATTTTTGTCACGTTTTCAATTCACTTCAGTGCTTTGTAAAGCTTTGAGGAGCTCAGGTATCGATCCTGAAAATTACAAAAGTCATTCTTTTCGCATTGGGGGAGCGACATCCTTGTCCATGGCAGGGAAATCCAGTGATGAAATCAAAAGTATAGGGCGGTGGAAATCGTCTGCCTTTAAGTCATATATTCGAATATGAAACCTTCTCTTACAACATTTTTTGTAGGTTCAGCATCTGTGTGGATATTGAGATCCTCTATTATTAAGCAGGCATGGCTTCATTCTAAGAATAGACCAGGGGGTACCAACTTGGGATTGGAGCGAATAGGCGTCAATTTAATTTAGCAAGGATACAGTGGCATGAAACTGTGTCAATTAAAAAGGAGAGTGCGTTAAAATTTGTTGACCCCCACTCATACATAGTGATTCATTGCGGGGCAATGACATAGGGGAATTCCCGATACTCGAAATACGGAGATTAGCTAGAAGCGCTATTGAGTTTTTAAATCAAATTTGAGCAAACACGGTAATAATATGGTAACAAATATTACCTCGTTCAAATTGGAGGTATTCCACTGATTGCACGGCCATGGATACCGCTAGAATTCGGCTTAATAATAGCGCAGCAACTCAATGCATTCATCTAGGAGGGTCATACATAAAATACCCTGACCTAAAAGTCGTTAAACACGCACTATGGTCATCAGATGGGGTACATTTGTCTAAGCTTGGAAATGAAATTTTCTTGAACGACTCCAAGGGGGATTAGAATCCATTATTTCATATGGCGTTATATACTATCCGCATTAGACATACGAGTTTGGTCGGGCTTATACATTTGAACATTGATTTGTAATCGCTTGAAAATACGAAATATTTTTTGAGTGCCGCTTCCACCTTTATGGCGGAGGTCAGGTCATAACAATATAGTCATGCCCTGACCTTTGGCGAAAGCGCGGCACAGTTTGAACTTTGGGTGTCTTGACTACTGTTCCCAGGGTCAAGTACAACGTTAAATATATATACGTCGTGCTTTACAAGACATATTTTATTTGAACTTTGAAATACACAGATATTGGAATATAATTTTATGCTTGTGTGCCTTATTAAGTGAACAATTCGTGTGTGCATTATTAATTGAGCATTCTTGAGTGTCTCAGTCTGCATTTTTAATTGAATATATCTTGTGTGCCTTTGACATTTCTTGTGTGCCTTTGCCATATTTACAATTGTTTGTGCTTTTGAATTTTAAAAGATTTGTACAGCCGCGACCAAACTTCGCCAATATGTTTATTCAAGAAATAATAATTAATTAAATATTTTTTCTTTAAATTACAAGAAATTATTGAGTGAGCCAATGCCATCACTTGGTACCCGTCGTCCTTTGTCGTAGGTACACCGGCAGTGTGATGGTCCGTCAGTCTATCAAAAAAAAACATGGGTACGTAGTCAAATAATTCTGGAAGAATATAGTTGATTGTTGTTGGTTTCGATTTCTTTGATAATTTCTAAGATAGAAAATACTCAAACTGCATACTTGGATTTTTGTGCATAATTTCTGCTCTTCAATAGTAAATTGTTAATATGTGAAGCTAAAAAGCAGTTTGGTTGAAATAAAAATAATATAACTAATTATTTTTTGATTTGATAGTCACTAAATAATTGGAAAACAGACAAATAATATAACTATTTTATTAAGTTTTTTCAGTTGTTTTTAAGCGGAGTTTAATTTTTATTTAATAGAGCAGAGTTAAATCAGTAGGGAAAAAGTATTTCCTGTAACAGCCTTATGTCTTTTCAGTTGGAAAAAAGCGTTCAATTTAATTTACTAAGATAAATCAGCAGGGATTAAGTAGGTTTGTAATAAAATTAAGAATGACTAATATTTATCAGTTGGATTTAAGCAGGAATAATCAATTACCTGTAGTCTCGCTTTTTTCTACTTAGAAAATCAGTATAGTTTAAGTTGGATAAAAGTGGAGTTAAAGTATTGCTAACTATGTAGGTTAACATTAAGCGGTAATTATGCATGTCGCTTAAATACTGCTTTTTACAACAGCGGATTCTATGCAGATAATAAGCGGCATTTAAGTTACGCTGTGATATAAAATCGACGCTTCAAAATTGTCTGGGGTTAGACCACAACCATTTAATTATAACAGTTTTAATATTTTTACAAATAAACCGGTGTCATCTTTTCCACTGAGTAAAAGTCACTTGTAATACTTGTAATGTTACTGGTATAAGTAAAAGTGTCTTTTGATCCTCCACGGTTGGCCTATCGCCGTGATGGGGCTCTGGACGAGGTGACTGTTCCTTTGTTCTTCATATCTTCTATGTTCATTTTGATCGAATGGGTTCGTGGTTTTATTGACATCCATTCTATGTAAAACTCTTGCCTTCAATTAAAAGGCAGTTCCGTTTTAAAATCATTTTCCTTTGTTTTCTTGCGTCTATTAAATAGGGCCATAACACTTTTCTTGGGCGCAAAGATAACGAGTTCCATAGAGAGATGAGACGCTCAAATGCTGTTAAAGCGTCTAGATGATCAAGACTATGATACTATTCGCTGATACAGAATTAGTCTCGATCATCCAGACGCTTAATTGCATTTGTGCGTCTGGATTCATCTCTATATTGAAATCGTTATCATTACGCCCAAAACTGGGCGTAATTTTTGATTGGATGATATTTTTATTGTCTAAAAAAATACTTCCGTTCATAGCAAATGTGTATAAAAAATTGTACTCAAGTTTAAACTTGAATATTTTTATAATATATTACTTTAACAATTAATTAAATAAATATTATTGTTATGCACAATCAAGAGAGAATCTTACTGTGACGTCATTTTATAAGTATAGACATGTTTGCATGGTTTTCCTGGTCTAAAAATAGACCCTAAATATAGAATAATTGTTTTGTCTCCATCTATTGGTAGCGAAATTAAAACAAGGTGATCCCAGACGCTTATATATATGCGTCTGGGTGATCGAGACTAATACAGATTTGGTAAAACAACTGCAATAAGACATGTGTATAACGAAAGTGTACTTCGATAGATTAGAATGAGCAAAAATATAAAAGCAATTAATCTCAATATCGAATAAAAAACGGGAATAATTGAAAAGTCGAAGTCGAACACATGAATAGTCGAAAAGGACAACTCTCAGTCGTGTTAATATTTGAACATTAATTAGACTTTTCACTTTATAACGTTACATTTCGACTTGGCGCTTTTTCTCCTTTTAGGTTTGTTGCATGTTCGTCTCGGAAGCAAAGTATTAACGCAAAAACGTTAAATAATTAGGTCGAGTTTTTTGTGTGCAGCGCTTTCCGCTTTTCGCCCTACTGAAATTATTCATTTCTCCATCTTCATATTTCAAATCTCTGTTTGTAGTATATTAAATTCTAAACTGTTGTTTCAGAACGTGGAATATTACTTGAACATGTTTTCATAATTTTTTTGAAAATTATATAGGTTTGAGTTACTACTACATTTTGGTAGTTGAGTTGGATATAGTAGAATAGTGAATAATTTTAAGAGAACTATGGTATGGTGAATTTATGTGTGAAAGTGTGCCTTAACAATCATTTACTGATAATTGTCCTCTAAACATTCTGAATTGTTTTGTCTACACCAAAATGGTTTCCACTGCGTTTCATCGTTGGACAAAGAATCCTTAGGGAAAATGCACAAAAACAATAAACAATTTGAAAAAAATTATAACCCTACTATTTTACTAGACTTAAGATCGCATTATTTGACAGGTTTTCTGTCAATCGACGGTCCTTACTGATGCTACAGCCTTCTCCTTCCAAAAAATATCTGACGTCATATTATAGTTAAAATCGTTCCTGAAAGTGGTCTATGAACTCCAAAAAATGGATACTCTCGTCTAAAAACCTTTTGTATTGCAGCAGTAAAAACCAAACATGGACCATTTACATATATCAAGCATAACACATTCTTATAATATCGTGTTGACGTTCTGTTGGCGTGAATGGGGCTTTGGGGAAGGGGTCAGGAGACAAGGACGCCTTTAAGAATCATATCATTGCTTTTTATCTCAGACTTGAAAAGTACGCAGGCGTGCAGTCACAGAATTGTATAGTTAGTTCAAAATAACGTGGATTAAAGTACACTACTGTAACAATACAGCTATATATATATTTAAATTATGACGCGCGTCTGGCGTAATGAATTTGTCACCTTGATAATTTGATTACACTTTGTTGGAATATTTGAGCGAAGCCAAGTAACAGCACGGCACGTCCCCGGTTAGCGGACTGAGAAGCAACTATAAAAGTTTTGGGTTCATTTAAAATGAGAAAGTTTAAGATCAATATGTTATGATTGTTTACGTTATTTATTTATATTGACACTCAATGACTAAGGCTATTCGTTGGTCAGTCTGTGTCTAAATTTATGACAAGAAACACCGTCATTTGCATCGTTGCATAATCTTCTAGACTTGTATATATATATATATATATATATATATATATATATATATATACTAGTATATATAAACGTCTAAGTATTGTGACAATCATATAATATATCTATCCAGCGGATTTCTGAAACATCAGAAATACAGGGTTAATATCAAATATTTATATATACGTCTACAAATTAAGCCCAACACTGTTAGAATTGGATTTTTAACACTGTCAAATTTTTTGCTTACCCTCAGCGGGATTCGAACTCACACCGTTGTGACACTGTGGCACCAATTCGCCTGCACTATGTCCAGCGGTCTAGACCCCTCGGCCAAATCCGCTATAAAATATAGCTTCATTAACCTGGGTGAATCGTAGACATAGACATAGTACATGTGTACTAGCGTGTGACGATGGAATTTTCGTAACCAATACGTATTAATTTGACAGTAATCCAATTCTCCATTTTTGTATATATTATATAGGATGACAAAGTTACTTGTCATACAGTCACAGTAAGTAATTTATATGTTTCAGAAATCCGCTGGATAGATATATTATATGGTTGTCACAATACTTAGACGTTTGTATATAAATTACTTACTGTGACTGTATGACAAGTAACTTTGTCATCCTATATAATATATACAAAAATGCAGAATTGGATTACACGCTAGTTGCCACTCGGATAGAAAGGTCGAAACCGTTACACTGGTGACAGAAGTGGGATTTGTCTGTCATTACTTTGCATTTGGTGGTTGAATTTATAAATCAAGAGATTTACCTAAAGTTGTCTTTGAAAATGGATGATTCTGGAGAAATTATTTTTCAACCCAACCCTGATAGGTTCCAAGAGGAACATGATAATGATGAAACCTTGCCCCTGTCTGATACTTTACAAGAGAAGGTTGATTCTGTCATGCACATGGCTAGACTTGACATAGATAATATTACAGAATCTATTAGAACAGAATTAAAACATGATTTTAGAAGTCAACTCCTTGAGGTCACACATGATATAAAAAAACTTTCAGAAAGTTATCATAGATTCAATCAAACAAATGCATCAAGACATTGAAGAAGATATCTTTAATAAAAAATCACATTATGAGAATTGAGGACCAGGTTCAAGAGAACACTGACACAATTATAAAAATCAAACACATTGAGTGCAAAGACAACCAGACAAACCAAATTGATGAGAGGTGTGTCACCTCCTGCAAACCTAGTTCAGACCAAACAGCAGCTGAAAAACAAGAAATAACAGACAAACAAAATACAATTAAAAATTACAATAGTGATTGTAAGATTTTATTAAAAGAATCTGTGCTGGATATGCTTCAGCCTAAGGTTGTTAATCAAAATAATATACATAAGGTTGGAAATATGGTTATGAAACCACAATTATATGAAGGGGGGGGGGGGAAGACCTTCATGAATATTTGGCCCAGTTTGAAATACTGGCTGAAATTTTTGGATTAAACAACCAAGTCATTATATTTGGCAGGGAGTTTAAAAGGGGGAGCCAGGGCTCTTTTAAATGAGTTAGATAAAGAGTCTAGGAGAGATTTTGACAGCTTGGTCATGGTATTAAATAATAGGTATGGGTCAGCTGAGAAGTCAGAACTGTACCGAGCAAAATTGCAAAATAGAAGAAGGGGGGAAGAAGAAACCCTCATAGAATTAGCACAGTCAATTAAGAAATTGACTCGTCAAGCCTACCCCAGTGCCCCATCTTCTTTAACAAGTGTGTAAGCTCTTGAGCATTTTATTGATGCTATCCCTGACTGTGATATGAGGTTGAAATTAAGGGAGTCAAATATAAAAAAACATAAATGAGGCAGAAACCTTAGCAGTTAGGTTGGAGACATTGAGGTTGGAAGAGCGCCAGAAGGGTAGATTGGTTAGGCAAGTTGATAAAAATGATACCTCAGAGTTTGACAAAGGAGATAATAAAAATGTTTTAAAAGAAATTAAAGAAAATCTTTCTGTATTAAAAGATTCAATTTTATCCCTTGTAAAGGAGGTTAAGGGTCTACAATCCCATGGTGGATACAAGGGGGATAACCCAAATTATAGGCATTATCAAAACAACCATAGATCACAATTTAATGGACAAAATAAGACCATGGTAATGGAGGTTTCAGTCAAGAAGGTGGAAATTTCAGGTCTAAGAGACCACACTACCAGAGTAATTCTAATCAGAGAAACCACTGGAGGTCAAACTTGGGGGTCGGAGCCCGACCGGTACAAAATGGCCCGTGTCAATAAGTGTTAATGAATCCTTGACCAAAAATGAAGGTTTATTTGTAAAAGCAAAAATTTATGATAAATGTTTAGCCTTATTGGTTGACACAGGGGCTAATGTTACCATTTTGAGCAAAAAGTTTGTGCATGATTTTACTCCTGATTTGGTTCACAAGATTGAACCTGTAAATATAAATTTAATTACTGCTACTGGAGAAAGCTCACCATTTTAAGGGCAGTTAAATGTTGATATTGGTCTAGGATCACAATTTTTTCCTCCTAGTGTATTGATAGCTGATATACCAGGTGAAGGTATCTTGGGTATGGATTTTTTACTTACTCATAACTGTGATGTTTTATTGAGTAAGAATAAATGGAAATAATCAGGGGAAACAATTCAGTGTTTTCATTTTGACAGCAGTGCAAAAACTTGCTACAGAATATGTATTCAGAAAACCATTCTGGTACCTGCTAATTCAGAAATAGTTGTTTCAGGGGAGCCTACCAGTCCCATATTTAAAGGTTCAATAGGATTAATTGAACCCAATGAAGAATTTATAGAAAAATCTGGTTTGTTGATGGCAAGAGCAATAGTAAAATCAAATAGTTATGATATACCCTTGAGAATTATTAATGTTCAGGACCAACCATGTACTCTATACAAGGGAACTCTGGCGGCTCAATATAACAAAATAAATGAAAATGATATCCAGTCTTATGAGATTTATTAAGTGTAGACAAGGACCAAATTAATTCCAGTAAAAAGACAGAACTCCCCGCACATTTAATAGATGTAGTTGAATTTTGCAAAGATGGTCTTAATTAAGATCAGAAAATTAAATTGGAGGATCTCTTAATAGAATATAGTAACATATTCTCAAAATCTTTTGAAGATATTGGGTTGACCCACTTGATTGAACAAAACATTGAAACTGGAAATCACCCACCTGTTAAACAAAGGCCTTAGCGTATACTCTTAGCAAAGATGAAAGAGGCTGAGGAGGAAATTAAGAAAATAGTTCAACAAGATATAATAGAACCCTCTACGAGTCCATGGAATTCCAATATTGTTTTAGTAAAGAAGTCGGATGGTAACTGGTGGGTCTGTATAGATTTCCGTGGTTTTAATGAATGTGTTGTGAAAAATTGATGCCTTGTCTGGGGCTATGTTCTTTTCAAATGTCGATTTACGTGCTGGGTATTTTCAAATACCTGTAGCTGAGAAAGACCGTCCAAAAACAGCGTTTTCCTTCCCTGGGGGGCGCATGGCAATTTACGCCAATGCTTATGGGACTTTGTAACAGTGCACCAGTTTTTTTAAAGACTTATGGAAAAGGTTTTGTTAGGTTTGAACTGGCGTGTATGTCTTGTCTATCTGGACGATATCATTATTTATTCTAAATCATTTGAAAACCATTTGGATAACTTAAGGGAGGTATATAAAAGATTTAAGGGTGGCTAATTTGAAACTAAGCCCCAAAAAAGTAATTTTCTAAAAAAAAAGAGGTAAAGTTTTTGGTTCACATTGTTAGTAAAAATGGAGTATCCACCGACCCTAGCAAAATTCAAGCAGTCAAAGAATGGTCTGAACCAAGAAATGTTAAAGAAACAAGAGGTTTCCTAGGTCTTACATCCTATTACAGAAAATTCATTTTAGGTTATGCAGATATAGCCAAACCTTTGTATAAAATTACAGAGAAGAACCACAAATTTGTTTGGAGAGACGACCGCATTTGGCATTTGAGAATTTAAAGGGTGCTCTGATACAGGCCCCAATTCTTTCACATCCTACACAGGATGATTTATTTATTTTAGATACCGATGAAGAAGCAAACTATGAATTTTGTAAAGACCATGAGAATGTGCAAAGTACAAAGGGAGATAAGTCAGGTGTCCTTGATACTGTATGTGAACCTTGCATAGTTCAAGGTGACAGTGAAGGTCATCAATTAAATACTAGTTCAAACATGGAAATTTCGGAAGATTTAAGTTCACAAATAAAATGGGATTCTCAAGTCAACCTTGATGTATGCCATGCAGGTTATGAAAATGTAATGGTCAGTACAAGAGCCAAAAATTATGAGACAGAAATTCAGGATGAAACATTTTATAGTAATAACCCCAGTATAAACAATCTTAAAGAAGCTCAGCTATCTGATGAAGTAATTAGTCAGCTAGTAAAGTGGAAAAAAGAGGATATGAAACCCAAGTGGGACGAAATATCACATTTAAGTCCAGAATTAAAGTTTTTCTGGGCAAGGCGAAAGTCTTTAATTTTTGTAAATGAAATTCTTTATAGAAAGTGGTAAAAAGATGATGGTAAAAGCTATGACTTGCATGCTATAATTCCAAACAGTCTACAGAGATTTGGTTTGAACCAAGCTCATAACTCTGTGACTGGGGGCCACCTTGGGGCAAAAAAACCCTCTCCAAGATTAAAAGTAGGTATTTGTGGTACAGAATGAGGCAAGATGTAAAGTTTTGGTGCATCAAATGTGATGTGTGTGCATCCAAAAAGGCACCTTCAAGAAAGCCTAGGGCTTCTATGAGACAGTATTTGGTTGGAGCTCCTTTAGAGAGTAGCATTGGATATTTTAGGCCCCCTTCCATACAGTGAAAAAGGAAACAGATACCTTTTAGTAGTAAAAGACTATTTTTCTAAATGTGCAGATGCTGAAGCAGCAACTATTGCTGAGAAGTTTATAGACAGAATTGTCTCCATTTTCGGAGTACCTATGTCTCTCCATACGGACCATGGGTCCAATTTTGAATTCAATGTATTCAAGCGAATGTGCCATATTTTGGGAAAGAAAGATTGGGATAAGGATATATATTTATTGATGTTAGCGTATAGGTAAGCAGAACATGAAAGTTTAGGAGTTTCGCCATGTACTATGATTTTGGCGAGAGAAGTTAATTTGCCCATGGATTTGGTATTAGGGATACCTGAAAGTAAAAATGAGGTACCAGTTCATAAGTCAGTGTATGCTTATGAATTAGAGAAAAGGTTGGACTCTATTAACCATTTTTCTAGAAATAACTTAAACTGTCAAGTGACAGGATGAAAAGAAATTATGATTTGGGTACAAGGTTGCAGAAATTTGATGTTGGTTCAGCAGTATGGCTGCACAAACCTCAAAGAACAAAGGGTTTATCTCCTAAACTTCGAAGGAATTGGGCAGGTCCCTTTGTGGTAGTGGACAAGTTAAATGATGTGATATACAGAATACAGAGAAGCCCTTAAAGCTGCCCAAACGTGGTACACGAGGATGGACTGAAATCTTACCGAGGGGATAATCAACCCACTTGGTTTATAAGACAGCGATCAATCTAGCACAGGTTCTTTATTTTTATGATGCTACACATCCAATATAAATAAAAATTAATAAAATGTTTCTTCTATTAAAAGGTGGCAATCTATACATGTATAATATGCCACGACTTCAGTTTTGACCAGTCTATAACCTGCAAAAGGCACATGGACGAGCAACATAGTGGATTTGGTTTGAGATGTTCAGATTGTAGGTCAGTGGTCAGTCGACCGGTGGCACACAGAAATTGCTTGGGGATACTGCAGAAGATAAACAGGTCAACGATGACGTTCACATCTGAAGAGGCTGATGCCTATGACCGCTTTCTCAGGAGTCGGGAGAGTAAGCTTATAGTAGAGAAAGTCTCCTTAGAGGAGAAGTTAAGGAGAGTCAAACCAAACAATGTCAAATCACATACAAAGGACAGTGTGGAAAAGAGATCACCTTTGTCTTGATAACACCAGGGGATACAAGTCAGACAAGACAGAGGACAGGAAGAGGAAGAGAGAGCAGAGGGATACAGAGAAAGAGAGGAAGCAATCAAGATCATCGAAAGAGAAAGAGAATAACATCAGAAATGAAGCAGAAAGGAAGGCAAAATCTAAGAGAGAGAGAGAGAGAGAGAGAAAGATAGAGAGAGATCAGGAGAGGAGAAAAGGAGAAAACCAAGAAAGAGGATGCAAAGGCAACCAAGTCAAGGGAAGAACTGAACTTAGAGAATTTGAAGGAAGTAGCGAGGGATTTGGCCATCTCCTCTTGCGAGGAAGTATCCTTTTATGAGGATGGAAAATTTAGTGAGGATGAGGACATGGTGGCGGAAGTATTGACTCAGATTGTCACTGAGCCAATAACACCACTAGAATTGTCTGAAGCGGAGGAAGATGATGAACCTGAGCCTGAGAAAGATAATCAGAGAGAGACACAGGTGGAAGTTGAAGACGTAACAGCGTCTGCTACATCAACTGTGTCCACAATCGAAGAAAGGAACATAACAGCCCAAATTATTGAAGGCCAGATGGAAAGACCAGCTGAAGCATTATATGTTGCCACTCCAATCTTATATTTGAAGCTCACGCAAATACAGGCGTCGCAACAAACACGCTTTATTTTAAATGTCGGTGGGGCAAGATTTGAAACTTCAGCCCGTGTAATTGACAATGTTCCAGATTCTGTCCTAGCAGCCATGATAAAAATGACTCTGTTGTACAACCATATAATGTAGAAGGGAGATTTTGTTACTTTTTGGATAGGGACCCGAGATATTTTGGATTAATTTTGAACTACTTAAGAAATGGTGCTCATCTAAATATTGATATTTTATCTACAGACATTAGACAATTGAGAGAATTACAAAGTGAGGCCAATTTTTATGGATTAACCCATTTGGAACTGAATGTTGTAAAAAGAATTCGTGCTGGAAGGAATTATATTTTGAACTTGGGGGGGGGGGGGGGGTGGATTGTTAGTAGGACATTTGCAGAATCATGACTATTAGTGTGAACATTGGGGGGTGGACTATATATATTTTATCCTTAATTCGGCACAGCACTACCTAAGAAAAGCCCTATAACGTCTTTAATGACTAATGATAATATTTTGCTCTTCTTCTCTCATGTTTTGTTGTCCCGTATTGGCTTATTTGTTCACATATAGTAGAAGGTGGCGTCTTGTATAAAGTGTGTCTTTTTCATGTTGAAGTACCAAAGATATTTTAAAAATATTTATTCTCATAGTTGATATGTGAATACATAAGTTATCATGGTTGTTTAATTATGCTATAGTAATATATAATGCATTTTATTGTTGGAGTTAACCAACCTGTATAAAGATTACCTCCCTTGCATTTGGGGACATTCAGCTAGCGACAATTTTATACCCAAATGTGGTTTTAACCCAAAACTTAAGCCCTACTGGACTGCTGAAGTCCAAGCCGCTCATAAACATGAAAGGGCGATGCGTCGTAGCTGGTTACATGAAGGCAAGCCAAGAGGAATGATCTATGAATCCTATAGAGGATACAAAAGAACTAAAAACGATTTCCGAAAAGTTCAGCGATATGCAGCCGAAAAGTTTCTTCAAAAATCAATTGATGATATTAATGAATCGGCAGATTGTGACATTCGTCTGTTTTGGAAGTTAATGAAGCGTTCAAAACCTAATTCCAAGCGAATTTATCCCGAAATAATTTTCAACGAGAAAATTGGTAACACTCCGGAAACGGTAGCTGCAACCTTTAAAGAATACTTTAGAGACTTGTACAGTGAAAGTGAAAATAATGACTTTGACTCTGAAAACAAACAGTACGTAGAAAAGACTCACGAAGTTATTCACAAATCTCTAGTAAAGGGTAACATTCTTCCAGGTGTTCCTATCACAGAAGATGAACTATCCAAAATAGTTAAAAATCTAAAACGTAGAAAAGCAAGTGGTATTGATCGAATTCAACACGAACACATTTTGTATGGTGGTAAAACTATTATTAAGTTTTTAACATGTTTTATAACATAATTGTTGAAACCGGTAAACTACCTACAGTCTGGAAACATGGACTAATGGTTCCGCTATACAAAGGCAACAACAAACCGAAGCATTTACCAGATAGCTATAGACCTATTAGCCTTCTTTCATGTACTCTTAAAATATTCGAACGTGTATTATACACTAGAATTCTGGACGAAGTCTCAGAAAACATGAACTTGCCTAACCCCCAACAACAAGGATTTCAAACAGGGCTCAGTTGTCTCACTGCGTCATTTAATTTATAGGAAACTGTGTATTTTAACTTAGAGGTATCAAGTAAAGTATATGTAGCTTTTATGCATAGTCGAAAAGCCTTCGACACAGTGTGGCGAAAAGGCCTATTACTTAAACTAAATAGATTAGGTGTTAAAGGTAAACTGTGGCAGTTAATAGATAACCTTCATATTAATACATATAGTGCAGTTATTGTTAATCAATGTCAGTCTGATTTTTTTCTTGTAAATGAAGGCGTTCGCCAAGGTGGTGTACTTTCAGGTTTACTTTATTTAGTTTTTATTAACAATTTGATAAATGATCTTCAGAATGTAAATTCAACTACTGGTGTTAACAATGTTGTAAGTTGTGCCCCTTCTTTAGCTGATGATATTGCTTGTATTAGTACAACCCCCCTCATGTTACAACGTATGCTCGATGTCTGTTTTAAATTCTCACGAATGTGGCGTTTTACATTTAATGCACAAAAATCATACATTGTGATATTTACACTTAATCCGAAGTCAGAAACTTCCAACGTGAGCTGGACTATAGGACAGGAATGTGTACCCATATCAAAAAGTGTTATTAATCTTGGTATTATCTTAAACGCTAACTTAAAAACCCACGAAAGAACTCTTAAAGCCTGTCAAAAAAGAAAGAATACGTTTTTTGCGCTAAATGGAATATCTACGGACACGACAAACCAAAGTGTACTTGTAGAACTATATTTCAGTGTTGTCCTCCCATCTACGTTGTACGGTTGCGAACTTTGGACTAACCTTAGAGCACAAGACGTTTCTGCTCCTAACCGATTTCAACACATGATAATCAAAAACATTCTGAAACTAAAAATAACTACACGTTCGGATATGTGCGAGAGTATTCTAGGCATTCATCCTATTACAAGTGAAATTGATAAACGAAAGTTATTTTTCCTTCAAAAACTGTGCACTTTGGACAATAAACATTTATCTAAAGCTATCTTTTTAAATAGACTATTTTCATACTTAATGGATCCCAGTCGAAAACATCTAGGCTACGTTCCAGATATTATTACTTTACTTCATAATTATAACCTACACGAATACTTACTTGTATTTACACAAGACGGACATTTCCCATCCAAGCTAGAATGGAAAAAGATAGTGAAACGGAGCGTGTCTTCCATACAATCTAATGAATGGTCTATCCGCATAACTAGCAGTAGCGACTTCGTTAAATTTCGGGAAATACATGATACTGTGACATTTGCAAAATACTGGCAGAACTATCTATTGAACAAGCACTAAACTATACGCCGTATGTCGTTATTGCCGGCGATCTAAACGTGAACTTACTAGCGGAAAACACTCATGTACTAAAAGATATTATTAATATTTATGATATTCCGAACATTGTAGATGAACCGACGCGTTACCAAAATGGAATTGGAACACTTATTGATCCTATTCTAGTAGCCTCACAATGTGATGTGCAGCTTGTTGATGTTATTGATGTTGAAAGATACATCAGTGACCACCGGGCTGCAAATGTACATCTGAGGATACCAAGTAAGCCTGATAACTCCTGTAGTAAAAGGACCGTTTGGCTATATCAACAAGGAGATTTTAACTCGATAAACGCAGCTATTGACCAAATCGACTGGGATGCGTTTTTTAACGACATGGGTGACAATGTAAATCAGATGTGCACGGAATTCTCAAGTAAAATCATTGAGATTTTTAAGAAGTTCATACCATCAAAGGAGGTAATTATACGTCCGAACGACAAGCCGTGGTTTAACTCCGAATTGCGTCGAGAGATCAGAAAACGTGATAGGTTACGAAGTAAAGCGATTGACAAGAAAACAGAAACTGCTACTCAGAATTACAAACGTCAGCGGAATAAGGTAACCAATATGATCAAACATGCGAAAGAACAATTTTTTCTAGATGTTGATAATATGCTCAACAATAGTTCGGGTCCCAAGACGTTTTGGGGTCTCGTTAAAAAGATAATGAAATCGTCGGGATCGTTCACCCATATACCGGCATTATACGATCATGCAAATAACGAGCTCGTGGTTGACGATAAGGAAAAATCGGAACTTCTTAATCGGTACTTTTGCTCAATTTCCACTATTGATGACACAAAACGGGAAGTTCCGTCCTTTGCGCGGCGAAATAATCAATCGCTTAGTAACATAGTAGTTTCTAGGAAAGATGTTCTTGACGTGTTACAAGTTCTGAAGTTGGGCAAAGCTTCCGGCCACGATAGCATAAGTCATCAAATGTTGAAGTATTCTGCCGATAGCATATCGACCCCGCTATACATATTGTTCAACAAGTCGTTAACAACGGGTATATATCCAAGTTATTGGAAGCTGGCATCGGTAATGCCATGTTTCAAGAAAGGTGACAAAGCTGAAACGTCAAATTATCGGCCGATTTCCCTGTTAAGTTGCGTAGGGAAGGTGTTCGAGAGAGTAGTATATAAGTATCTTTATAATTACTTTATAAGTAATAATATGATATATAGATATCAGTCGGGGTTCATGGCTGGACATAGTACAGTTCATCAACTCACTGAGATTTATCATAACATATGTGAAGCGCTAAATAGAAAAAATAATGTTTGCATTGTGTTCTGTGACATATCGAAGGCATTTGATAGGGTATGGCATGAGGGTCTTCTGGTAAAGCTGAAAGCTTATGGTATAGATAAAAACGTATTTCTATGGATTAAGAGTTATCTAAGTAAACGATGACAACGAGTCTTTGTAAAAAAATCTGTTTCATCGGAATTGTATATAAATGCAGGTGTACCACAAGGATCAGTATTGGGACCCCTGCTATTTTTGATTTTTATTAACGATATATCAGACGACTTAGATAGTTTCACGCGATTATTTGCAGACGACACTTCACTTGGATGCTCGTCTAAGTCTCAAGTAGCCATTCAGAATACATTGAATTCAGATCTAGAAAAGTTACATAGATGGTCTATTGATTGGATGGTAAACTTTAATCCGAACAAGACGAAAGCCATATATTTTACGAACCAAACCGTATCTCAGGAACCTATTATTACCTTTAACAATCAGCAGGTCGAGTTAGTAGATAGGCATAAGCATCTTGGTGTTATTCTTTCATCAAACTGCAAATGGACTGCCCATGTTGACAGTTTATGTTTGAACGCATCAAGACAGCTAGGTGTCCTGCGAAGCCTAAAATTCACCCTGAACAGATCAAACTTGAGTAAAATCTATCATACTTACATATTGCCTCTCTTAGAATATGCTTGTGAACTATGGGATGGGTGTACATTAGAATGCGCTAGCAAATTAGATAAAATTCACCATGAAGCTGCGAGAATTGTCACAGGCCTACCTCGCTATGCTAGCAATGAATCTCTACACTTTGAAACAGGATGGGAAACACTAGCTGACCGTCGTAGACGACGAAAACTCTGCTTGTTTCACCGTATCCATAACGGCAGAGTCCCTGGTTATTTATCTGACTGTTTGACTCCAATAATTGGAAATACAAACAGATATAACCTTAGAAACCAAGAAAACTATGTTCACCCTCAAACACGTATCGAGACGTTTTCTAGGTCATTCATACCATCTACCACTATCTTGTGGAATAGTCTTGACCTACGGCTTAGAAATATACCGACATTAGATAACTTTAAAAGGGTATTGAAAAACCAAAACCCTACTATTCAACCACCATCGTACTATAGCTATGGTAATAGAAAACTCAATATTTTACACACCAGACTAAGGCATATGAGTAGTACACTTAAGGCTGATCTGTTCAGGGTGGGCATAGTGGCTGACCAAAGATGTTCTTGTGGTTGGCCAGTTGAAGATAGTATTCATTTCTTTCTTGAGTGTCCTTTGTATACTGTGCAACGAGGGCAATATATTGATATTCTTCCGGACACTGGAGAGGATAAAATAACTTTAATTCTGTTTGGGAGCTATATCCTTGACAGGAATGCAAATGTAGCCAACTTTGAGACAATACAGCAGTTCATTAGGCACTCTGGTCGTTTCAGTTTAGACTGATTTCATTTTTGTTCTTCTATTATAACACTTAAAGAGGTACTTTTTTTCCTTCTATCATAATTTTTTTCCTCTCTCTTTCTTTTGTTTTTGTCTTGTTCTCATGTAAATCAAAATTGTATGTATTACACTTGTCGTTATCTGTACCACTATTGTTTGTATGTTGTAAAAATGTATGGAGAAGACCTTGTGAGTTGAAATAACTCGAGTCCTATCCAATATTTGAATATTTGCAAATAAAATATGTTTAAACTTAAACTTCATAATTATAACCTACACGAATACTTACTTGTATTTACACAAGACGGACATTTCCCATCCAAGCTAGAATGGAAAAAGATAGTGAAACGGAGCGTGTCTTCCATACAATCTAATGAATGGTCTATCCGCATAAATAGCAGTAGCGACTTCGTTAAATTTCGGGAAATACATGATACTGTGACATTTGCAAAATACTGGCAGAACTCGAAAACAGAAAATGAAATTAGGAGGTCATACTTTATAACTAAACTTTTAACCGATGTACCAAGTAATTCAACCAAGATATGCACAATCTGTGATCGACAATACGTTGACTTTTTCACGGGTGTGAAGTTAGCAGTGGGTTCGATATTCGATATTCGACATTCGAATATCGAACTCGCTGCTAGCAGTGGGTTCGATATTCGAAATTCTAATATCGAACTTGCTGCTAGCAGTGGGTTCGATATTCGATATTAATAAATACACTTTATCAAATACAAGATAAAAAGATGTATTATATTGCTATACATACTACCTAGGGGAATTTTATACATCTGGAAAGGTTTGGTATGTAAGGGAACCCAACAGCGTCAAATTTGAATATCAAACTGGTAAATAATCAGTTACATGTGAATATGCACGTGTATGCCGAGAAATAACCTCCTAGTTTTTTATTCATAGCTCTCCTGCTGTGGTCATTAGTGTTAATTAATATGCTTAAGGCTTATCTGTAGAAAACTATATGTGTTCGTTACGCCACGGAGGCAATCCATTTTCTGTCTTTTACCCCGTTGTAATTTTTTACGAGTTAATTTTGAAAGTTAAAGAAATTGTGAAAGTTAAAGAAAGGTCCTGTAAGAACACATTTAGCACAAGGTATCGTGCTTTATACGATAGTGACTTACAAATACGAAAACTTGGTAAACAGACTGTTATTTCTCGCCAGTGATTGTATACCACTTTTCATTTTTAATAGAAAACTGGCTATAAACGGAAAAAGAACACACACCCCACCGAGAATGTCAACTAGCATATACTTTGAGCTTACCTCCCTTTCCATTGATGTCTTTCTTTTTTTCCTTTTTTTTCTGTTTTAACGGTATATTTTGTATTTCAGTGTGATTTCTAAACTGCCAGGACTGCTAAATTTTGATTTATTAAAAACCAGAATAATTGTTGATATGATGTCACGTGACTTGCCTTTATATTACCGCGGAGGTTTATATTTTCTAGGGAGACCGTGGTCGGTTATGGACATATATTGATTGAAGCACGATCGTGGAATAATAATACATGTTAATTAAAGGGCGTCGCGGATGACTGTAGTCGGAGATTTTGAAGATTATTTTCAATCTTCATGAAACTTGGCAAAACAGTTGGCATTATATAGCTATAGATGCTGTCAAAAGGAATTTAAGGCATCTGGACGGGTTCGGTATGTAAGGGAGCCCAACAGCATCAATTTGAATATCGAAATGGTAAAAAATCACTTAAGTGCGAATATGCGAACCTCGGGACCACCCCTTCATCCTCTTTCAATCTTCATGAAACTTGGCAAAACAGTTGGCAATATATAGCTATAGATGCTGTCAAAAGGAATTTAAGGCATCTGGACGGGTTCGGTATGTAAGGGAGCCCAACAGCATCAATTTGAATATCGAAATGGTAAA
Organism: Limnoperna fortunei; assembly: GCA_944474755.1. Lineage (NCBI taxonomy): Eukaryota > Metazoa > Mollusca > Bivalvia > Mytilida > Modiolidae > Limnoperna > Limnoperna fortunei. The sequence goes on from OX104117.1 coordinate 92,514,183, forward strand.
AAATCACTTAAGTGCGAATATGCGAACCTCGGGACCACCCCTTCATCCTCTTTCAATCTTCATGAAACTTGGCAAAACAGTTGGCATTATATAGCTATAGATGCTGTCAAAAGGAATTTAAGGCATCTGGACGGGTTCGGTATGTAAGGGAGCCCAACAGCATCAATTTGAATATCGAAATGGTAAAAAATCACTTAAGTGCGAATATGCGAACCTCGGGACCACCCCTTCATCCTCTTTCAATCTTCATGAAACTTGGCAAAACAGTTGGCATTATATAGCTATAGATGCTGTCAAAAGGAATTTAAGGCATCTGGACGGGTTCGGTATGTAAGGGAGCCCAACAGCATCAATTTGAATATCGAAATGGTAAAAAATCACTTAAGTGCGAATATGCGAACCTCGGGACCACCCCTTCATCCTCTTTCAATCTTCATGAAACTTGGCAAAACAGTTGGCATTATATAGCTATAGATGCTGTCAAAAGGAATTTAAGGCATCTGGACGGGTTCGGTATGTAAGGGAGCCCAACAGCATCAATTTGAATATCGAAATGGTAAAAAATCACTTAAGTGCGAATATGCGAACCTCGGGACCACCCCTTCATCCTCTTTCAATCTTCATGAAACTTGGCAAAACAGTTGGCATTCTATAGCTATAGATGCTGTCAAAAGGAATTTAAGGCATCTGGACGGGTTCGGTATGTAAGGGAGCCCAACAGCATCAATTTGAATATCGAAATGGTAAAAAATCACTTAAGTGCGAATATGCGAACCTCGGGACCACCCCTTCATCCTCTTTCAATCTTCATGAAACTTAGCAAAACAGTTGGCATTATATAGCTATAGATGCTGTCAAAAGGAATTTAAGGCATCTGGACGGGTTCGGTATGTAAGGGAGCCCAATAGCATCAATTTGAATATCGAAATGGTAAAAAATCACTTAAGTGCGAATATGCGAACCTCGGGACCACCCCTTCATCCTCTTTCAATCTTCATGAAACTTGGCAAAACAGTTGGCATTATATAGCTATAGATGCTGTCAAAAGGAATTTAAGGCATCTGGACGGGTTCGGTATGTAAGGGAGCCCAACAGCATCAATTTGAATATCGAAATGGTAAAAAATCACTTAAGTGCGAATATGCGAACCTCGGGACCACCCCTTCATCCTCTTTCAATCTTCATGAAACTTGGCAAAACAGTTGGCATTATATAGCTATAGATGCTGTCAAAAGGAATTTAAGGCATCTGGACGGGTTCGGTATGTAAGGGAGCCCAACAGCATCAATTTGAATATCGAAATGGTAAAAAATCACTTAAGTGCGAATATGCGAACCTCGGGACCACCCCTTCATCCTCTTTCAATCTTCATGAAACTTGGCAAAACAGTTGGCATTATATAGCTATAGATGCTGTCAAAAGGAATTTAAGGCATCTGGACGGGTTCGGTATGTAAGGGAGCCCAACAGCATCAATTTGAATATCGAAATGGTAAAAAATCACTTAAGTGCGAATATGCGAACCTCGGGACCACCCCTTCATCCTCTTTCAATCTTCACGAAACTTGGCAAAACAGTTGGCATTATATAGCTATAGATGCTGTCAAAAGGAATTTAAG